>SNQJ01S0063676.1:79292-95012 GCA_010110895.2 Picea sitchensis | reverse complement strand
TACATGTGTTTGATATTGTGTGATGGTTTATGATGTCTAATTTTTATGTTGTGACCAATGCTTGATGATTTATGCATGTGAGATGATGTCTTAATGTGATAAATGCCAATCTAACACTAGGTTATCCATATTATCTGTTATTTGATTAAATTGTCATGGAATATTTGTAAATTTTATTGAATCAAAGTTTCAAGATAAGATTCTAACTTGCAGGTATTTGCAAAAGAGGCAAGGATCGCGGACACAGTATACATTGTTGAGTTGATGGACGACAAGTTGGGAATCTAATAAGACGCTAAGGTGATGAATGCGGCGGTGACTAGCCTCGGCGAGGAGACCAATAACGGTTACGTATTATTCTTGGTTGTTAGTGGTTGAGCCCAAACATATGTCATTGGAGTGGAGCCTTTCATGTGAGGGGGAATAGAGGGCCCAAGTGGCTGAAGTGATATTCTGTGTCCAGTGGCTAGAACCGTCAGCATAAACGATGTGGTAGGTTGATGGAGGATGCATCTGTCAATAACACGGATGGTAGATCAGACATGAGGAGTGGAGGTGAAAATAAGAATAAAAACTCTACAACTGTGTACAAAGAAAAATCCTAGTGTAGAATGATGACGCTCAGACGTAAAACTTCTTTAAGTACAACCCTCTGATGAGTTATTTGAGAGGATAGCCTTTTGGAGAGGCCAATATGTATGCACCTTTAGTGAGGAAGTGTTGGGAAATGTAGGGCCCATGCCATAATGAATCAAATTTCCCATGACCGAGAGTATCATGAGCGATATTGTAGGCTAGGATGAGATCCCATTCATTCAATTAGCAAAGGTTGACATGGCAGTCTAAAGTGGCTTTGGACCGCTTTTTAACTTCCATATTTTTCTATAATGAAGACCGATGATATTCATCCAACGAATCTAATGTCAAAAAGCGTTGCTCCATTGGAGCAGTTTCAGGTAATAGCTCGATGGCGGTGTGCAACGTGGGAATTTCACACTCGATGGGGAGCGTGGATTCGATCCCATGGATGAGATGAAATGGTGTAAAACTGGTGGTAGTTTTTACTGTCGTATGATAAGCCCATAATGTTGAAAACAACATATGATTCCAATTGGTCTTATGTTTGTTGAAAGTACATTGTAACATGATTTTGAGGACTTTGTTAACAACCTCGACCTGTCTGTTGGACTGGGGGTATTATGGGGAGGAAAACTCATGGGAGAAACCTAACTTTGAGGAGTGTTCAGTGAATATCTCATTCTCAAAGTGCTTACTGTGATCAAAGATTAATTGTAGTGGAATTCTGAAATGGGTAATGATGTGGCTGAAGAAGAAACACGATGTTGAGTCAGTGGTATTGTTGAAGGTAGCCATGGCTTCGGCCCATTTGGTAAAGTAATCTAATTCCACAATGATGTACTTGTGTCCATTACTGGATGGAGGATTGCAAGTCATGAAGTCTATTCCCCATTTGCAGAAGGGGTCGGCAGTGATGACTGGGTGTAGAAGAGCGGGTGGTGCTCATGCTTTGTTTGCATAGAGCTGGCATTTGTTGCATCGCTTGATAGTGTGGATGCATTCATGAAACAGTGTGGGCCAGAAGTATCCTGCTTGAATGATTTTTTGGGAGGTGGACATACCTGAGAGGTGGCCACCACAAGTGCCTCTATGGAAATCGTTCAAGACTCTGTGTGCTTCTTCGATGGTCAAACATCGGTGGAGTATGGTGTCAACCCCACGTCGTTACAAAATGTCTCTGATGAAGAGGTACCGAGGGGCCTCATGCCGAATGTGTCGACAATTGTCTCAAGAGAGATGAGAACCAAACTTCTGTGTCTGAAGGTAATAAGGTCATCGTACCAGGGGTCATCTAAGGGGATGAAGAAGAGGTGTTCGTCTAGAAAATCCGTATTGATGAGTGAACCTTTAGCATCTTAGGGAAATGCTTTGATGAGTTCTGCAAGAACAAGTTATTTCTTCCTTTTGGGAGTTCAGAAATCTAGGTTGTATTGTTGAAGGATGGTAATCCATCTGGAAAATTTGTCATTAATCTGTCGTCGATTAAGCAAGTATTGTATGGGGTTGGAATCTGCCACAACTTTGGTATTGTGAAGTAGGATATAGTGATGCAGTTTTTGAACTGAGAGGATAACTGCAAGGGCTATTTTCTCATCATGTTTGTATTTCAGGGGTGATCCTGAAATATTTTTATTGATGTAGTAGATAACATGCTCACATCCATCATCCCCTAGTTGGATAAGGACTCCTGCTACTGAGATGGTTGAGGCTGATAAGTAGAGGATGTAATCACGATGATAGTCTGGAGGACTAATCCAAGGGGCATTGGATAGTGCTTCTTTTAAATCATCAAAAGTGGTTTGGGCATGTTCCTCCCATTGAAATAGGATATCATGACGCAGTAAGTGAAGGAAACTATGTGCACGAGTGGCGTAATCTAGGACAAAGCATCGTAAAAAGTTGGCTTTTCCTTGTAGGCTTTGCAGTTGGTGCAGATTCCTAGGTGGTGGAATTTATGTGATAGCTTGGCCCTTGAGGGGGTCCACTGTGATGTCGTGTTGGGAGACTATGAACCCAAGGAGGTGTCCGACGATGATGAAAAATACACACTTGAGGGGGTTTAAGAAGATATTATACTAGCGACATCATTGAAAGACAACTCGTAAGTCATCTAAATGTTGAGTTTGTTTCTTAGATCGAGTAGTGAGATCATCCAAATAAGCGAGGATGATGCAAGAAAGATCATTGAAAACATAAGTCATGGAAAGCACCTGTTTTTTTAGTCCAAAAGTCATGACACGATAAGAAAACGTGCCCCATGGGGTAGTAAAAGAGGTTTTATACTAATCTGTTCGATGGACTTGGATTTGATTCTAGCTAGAGAACCCATCCATGAAGGAAAATGCTTCATGGTCAGCACAGTCGTCGATGATTTGGTCGATGACAGAGGTTGGGAAATTGTCTTTGGGACAAGGATGGTTGAGATCACGGAAGTTGGTACAAATGTGAATAGTACTATGTTTCTTGTTAACGGGGACGGGGTTGGAAACCCATGAGGTATATGCGATGGGGTATATGAACCCTCCAGTACGTAACTTTTACATTTCATCTTTGATGGTCGCATCTTTGGATGGGTGAAGTGGTCGTTGCTTTTGAAGGACTGGGGAGACATCTATCCATGTGTCAATGCGATGTTCAACTATAGAAGGATCGAGGTCAGGCATCTTCGTACATGGTCAGGAAAAAATATCCCGATATTCCTGAAAGAGAGATTTGTAAGCTCTGAGTTCCTCAGGGGAGCATGTGGTGTCAATGGTGATTTCCTCTATGATTCCTGGTTTGAAGGAAATGTTGATTTTGATATTGGGGAAAATGTTGGCCATGTTTCCTTCCTCAAAATCATATAGGGCAGGGATAGGGTTGTTGAACCAATCTATATGCCCTGATTGAATAAAATTGTTGGTTTTGATAACGCAAATGGAGGCTTGTCTAGGAAGGTCAAAGGCTTCCTGTGAGATAAAATGTGCTCGGTGATGGAGTGCATTCCATGGGAAATCAAGGGTATTGAGTTACTCTAGGATGTCTCCATTACAGTGAAACATGCGAGAATACAAGGGATCCATGGGGAGGACATGGGTAACTGTCACAGTGTGATTGTCCTCAAGTAGCGAAGATGTAGAGAGGATATCACAACCATGTTGTGATGGTTCAATTGACATAAACCAAATGTCCAGACACTGTGGGGGGTAAACTGTGGTAGGGTGTAAGATTTCCTGTGGGAAATGAACCGAGGAATTGGGAGGATTTCTGGGTGTATCCTCAGACAGTCTATCCATTAACCATGGAGGGGTGGGAACTGACTCAAGTTTGGGAGAGGAGATATGGACAGGATCTAGAAAAGAGATAGGGGGAGTAACTTGCGTCACATGAGGTAAGATGGTCGAATGATGTCGAATAAGGTTTAATTGACGACGTATGTATTCAACGATCAAAGGGAACTGGTATGTGAAATGAGCAAGTGATTCACAAAGAGAGAAAGGCATCTCATCCGTTCGGGGAATAAGATAGAGACATAATGGATGTCGGTGACATGGGTACCCGAAATTGCTGGTGGAGAGGGCTCTGGTTGAAAGTTTTGGCATACTGCCATTAGCATATGGAAAAAATGAGGTAGAGTTGGGAAATGATGAGTGTAGTGGCCATATTATGAACAGATGGCACAAGAAAATTTGGTTCGCAACCCTTTACTACCTGTAGTGGAAGATGTTGTTGCAGTAATAGATGTGCTTGGTGAAGTGGTGAGTGATATGGTTGCTCGAGGCAGTTCGATCAGATTGCATAATTTAGGGAGAGAAGGAAATCTATTATTGGGGTGTCCCTCTATTTTTCAAAGTGTGCAAGGAGGTTGAACTTGGGGAAGAAGTGGAGCGGTGGGATCTTTCTTCTTCCATCTACCCCCAGCCGTAGCAGTGGTGCTGGAGATTGGGGGTGAGGATGGTGTGGTCAGAGTTAGTACTGGAATATGCATCAGGATTCCCTTTGACTTAGGAGGGAGGGATGGTTGAGGGACCATTTTGGGTGGGTGTAGATACCATACAGGGATGGAAAGTACCATATTGGGAAGGGTAAGAATTGTGGCTACCTAAAAGCCTTGTACTCTCGGTGGGGGGTAGAAGAAGGGAATTTGAGTGATGGCTTGGGAGATTGTCTCCCAAACCAGGATTTTCCCCTGGGGGAGGGGGAAATCGGGGATAAGTGGTGTGGTAGGGTTCTCAGGTAATCCCTAAGGTAGACTCTCTTCAACGAGTGGGACGTCAAGGTGGGGGGAGGCCTTAGTGGGAGGGATGGTGTCTCCAGTGTAATTTCTGTTGGAAGATATGACACACACTTGTGCTGAAGGGTGTATGAGAGGTGGTGCTCCATGGTATGCCCCCAGCAAGGATGGTGTTATCACATAAGACTATATAAGGGTCATAAGGTGACCCAGTCCTTTTCTTATGAAAGTATCAACCTTGAGCTCAAAATGAAGCTTTTAGAGCAGTATATTTCTTACTTGAAGCACAAGTAGTAGGTAGTTTTAGTCTTTCAGCAATGGATATTCCTGGAGCAGTTCAGATCAGCAGATCACCGACATTCAGAACCTTAAGGTTGCATGAAGTATAGCACCAGGGAAAAACCTTGAAGTAAGCATGATTCATTGATATTGAGGGGGATAGGTGGAAGATGATCCAAGAATTTCGAGAAATGAGCTTCGAGAGTTTCGAAGTGAGAAGTGCATAAAACTTATGAAGAGACAAAGCCTGAACTCCTGAAGAAATCATGGACCATTGATCTCAAAATTAGCATGGATTCATTGATCTTAGCACAAGTGCCTCCCAAAGTCTCGAAGCACCTGAAGTCCCAAAGTGGTCGAAGTCCCGAAGTGTCGAAGCACGTGGCAGAATATCCTTCGCTTCGGGGGTTTTTCCTCTGCAAGGTTTTTCATGTTTCACTTTAAAAACACTTGAAGCCCGAAGGCCCATAGTAAGTCTCAGTTGTCTGATTCCAAAAATCCATGCATCATCAGATCTGTAACTTTGGTAGTTTTACTTTGGGAGTTTTAAAATGAGAAAAGCGTCAAGGTCCTGAAGGACCAAAGTCACAAAGTGTCGAAGCATCTGAAGTCCCGAAGTGGCCGAAGTGTCGAAGTGCCTAAAGTCTCGAAGTGGTCGAAGTGTCGAAGTTCCCAAAGTTCCAAAGTGGCTGAAGGATTGAAGTTAATCTAACTCGTTGATCAACAATATCCGCGTGTCGTCAGATCCATAGCTCCAGGTAAAATCACATAAGGTAAGTAATATTCGACTTTCGATTTTCCCAAAGCCCGGAGACCTGAAGTGGATCTTGGCAGTCCAAATCCAGGAGCCATGCGTTGTCAGATCCATACCTCCGATGAATTTTCTTGGGGAAAATAAAGTTTGACTATTGAGAAGTCCGAAGCACGGAGCCAAGAAGGGATCTCATCCGTCGATCTCAAGAGGGCCATGCGTCATTAGATCTATGACTCCGGGTAAAATCCATTGGAAGCCCAAGTTTGAGATTTGATTTTCCCAAAGTCTGGAGCCACAAAGGGATCTCGATCATTGATCTCAGGAGGGCCATGCATCATCAGATCTAGAGGAAGTTTGAGATTTGATTTTCCCAGAGTCCGAAGACCCAAAGAAATTCTCATATGTTCAATTCAAGAAGAAATGTGTCATCAGATCAAAAGCACCAGGTAAAATAACATAGAGGAGCCAAAGGAAAAGGAGCTAGCACCCGAGCCCTGGAGCACCAAGTTCATGGCAATTGTCAGCACAGACATGTGGCATATATCTAGTGCTAACACATGTCACTCATTTCAAGCATTTTAGACATGATTTCTACCTATTTTCGAGTGAGACATGTCACCTCTCCATCCATGACATATCAACATGGTGACATTGGGCCTCCACATCAGATCATCCTCCGATAGTTTTTATTGTTCAGCGCCAAAAGTAACACCCCATCCTAAGGCACACTTTTGGCGGATCCTAAAGTTGGTGGGCAATTAAGCTTGGCATTGGCACTAAATCTAGCGGGTGCACTCAGATCACAGATCAAGACCAGACCAATGGCCAAATTCCATTGCGGGGATGCAACATGCTCAGGCGATATTTTTCTTGAGCGGACCTGCAATGGAAACCATGGTATGGTGAAAATTCTACGTGGAAAAATGTGATGGATTGCGGGCCCAAAAGAAGTCTGAATCCAAACCTCTTTAGACAGCCTCGCAATCTCATGTTTATATGGAATCCTATCTGAGAGAAGCACGTAGCCTCCCCCTGAGAATTAGGTCTTGTTCAATCTCCAAGGAGGAAATTAATGAAAACAGAGTTGGTGATTGAAACCTCAACTCACTCCATAAATGGAAGGCATAGAAGGCCCAGCCGTGGGGACTGAACCGTCAACCCATGGTACCCCTGTGGGAAAATTTTCCTGCAAAACCGATGTCAATCTGAGATCGTGTCTGACAGAGGAGTGCATGTTCAGTCTGACAGAAGAACTCGCAAACAAAATGCTTTGAATGTAGTGATCATATCACACTCTTGGTAGTGGCGATTTGTTCTTAGTATAAATAAGTAGTTTTTATATTTAGTTAAGTTCATCAACTGGTTGAGCAGAGCTCCCTATTTTGTAATGTTTTGATGCCAAAATTGTTCTATGGTTATGTATCAGATTTGATACTTTCAGATTAATAGAATTCGGCCCCTTTTAATCTCTTTGTAAAAACTATGCTAAAACACTCGAGCATGGAGGATCCAGTCGAGGGTTGTTCTGTTGTTGTAATGTAGGTTTGATTGTAGTGGTATCATGACCAATTTTAGTGAGCTTCCTTGTGATCTTTTCCCCTCTTACACTGAATGGATCGGGCATAAAGGATCTAGTCGAGTTGTTGTAGCTTCATGGTGATGTAGGTTTGATCATTGTGTTGTTGTGACTTTGTTGTTTGGACATATTTTAGTGACTGAAGCTTGAGATTAAGAGAGATATTGAGTCTGAGTTTTTCTTCTCCAAGCTGCTTGAAGGTTGTTGGCAAGTTTACAGGAAGAATGTGCATGTCATTGATGGAAAGAACCGCAACGAGTATGGCATGTTTTCAGGTAATAACATCAACAATGATGGCATGATTACAAGAATAAAGTATCAGGTGGGCACCAAAAATCTTTTGGGAAGACACAGAAGAGAAAGCCCGAGAAGCTCGGAAGAGATAGTGCAGAGTTGCACGCAGAGTGCAAGTGTGCGCCATGGCCGAGGTTAAATTCAATGCCAAATCTCAGGAGAGATAGAATTCTGAGTAGCGCAGATGAGATCCCATACATTAAGGCTCATATAATGATGAAAGGTCATGGCCTTTGACACTTAGATATTTGAGAAAGCTAAAGATCGGGAGGAGGAGCGATAGTGACCATTAGATCGAGCACTGTGAATGATCTGGGTCGTCAGGTCAGAGTCCAGATATGAGAAGCATGAATTCACGAAGTCCAAGTTGGATCACCAATCATGAATACCCGATTTTCGTTAGATCAACGTCCAGTACCCAGAGATAGTCGCAATGAGATCTGAGCCATTGATTCAGAGGACACATGGCGAGAGATCTGTATTTTGTTGACTCACAAACTGGAGAATTCAAAGTTGAGAGTTGTAGGAACTCGCAATATGAAAAGTTGTGAAATGATCTGGGTCATTGGATCCAGAGGACACATGGAAAGAGATCAACATTTCCCTGACTTGTGAGCTAGAGAAGTCAAAGTTGAGAGTTGTAGGAACTCGCAATATGTGAAGTTGTGAAATGATATGAGTCATTGGATCACCGGGGATATGGAAAATTGATCTGATATGAAGTTTGATTCCATGATATTGATCACATCCATTGATCATAGGGAGAGATCTCGACCGTTGATCTGATATGAAGAATTTTAGAGTTTCGTGAGTTGGGAGTTTTGAGGCAACTCACAGCAGGAGTTCGGGATATGCGAAATCGCGATGCACCCCTCTTGTTTGGCCCCTGGTCAGAGATGGTAGTCACATTGATGAAGCTTAAGGGAGGATACCTCACATCGCTAGGCTCTACAACAGAGATCACCGAAATCACGAAGTGCATTTTGAATAGGCGTTTGGTCACCGCCAGTGGTCACATGAAGTGAGGGGCTTAGAAACCAAAGAAGCCATAATTGACTGGTTGTAACTACCAGAACAAAATGATTGTATCAGCCATAGAACTTGAGGAGCTGGAGGGTGATCACCACAGAAGATGAATATTCTCGAGGTAACAGCCAGTGGAATGAAGACTCATCATAGAGACAATTGAAAGATGGAAAAATCATCGAAGACTGTAACTGTAACAGAGAGGATACGCTCAAATGTGTCTGAGAAGATGATGAGTCTCCCTGCCATAGAAGGAAGATAATATCAGGACAAGCCACTGATGATGAGCATACTTAGTATGACCACCAAAGAAGATGATGAGCTGAATGATGATCAGGCAGAGGACTCTACATGACAAAGATATGCATAAAAGAGTAGTGTGAGTGGACTACAAGTTAGCTATGTAGTAATGGGAAGAGCATGCAGAGGTATGGTTGAGAGGATGTAGTTGGTGCACAGAGAATATAAAAACACAGAAGAAAGAAGAGATTTTTGGGGTTGTTTAGTGTGATTCATTTGAGTAGAAGAATTTTGTGTGCAAGAGTTGAAGCGCACAGAAGAGGCGGGGTGCATAGAATGGAAAGAAGAAATAGAGCATAAATATTAGTAGAATCAAGGAACATAAATGCATATCTGAGAGAAGAACAAAAAGAACAAGGGATGCATGCAGGAAGGCACTGATGCAGGTAGATCATAGCAGTGTAGAAGACTAGTGATGAGACTGGTAAGCCATTGGTAAATATTGTATCACTGTAATAAATTTATAAAAAGAAAAGATTTATATTTCAGGGTGGTAGGGAGGTTCTAGGGAGGACTATTTTCCTCAGAGTTTCAAGTGGGTTATTGAACATAAGGATTTGTAGCTTCCATCTAGTTGCAACCAGAAAAACCAGGGTGGCAGGGTGGTGCAAGGGAGAACGATTGTCCTCTATTATACAGGTTGGTTCCTGTGTGATTGGAAGTTGGAGCTTCCATCCAGCTGGTGCTAGAACACTCTGGAAGTTGATGCTTCCATCTAGTTGGTTTTGGAACACTCAGGGAGTTGGTGCTTCCTTCTAGTGGGTGCTAGAGAAACCAGAGAGTTGGTGCTCTCAGCAAGTTGTTGCTTGTAAAACTGAGGTTGTAGCCTCAAGAGGAGTTGGAGCTCATAAGAATGATAATGTAAAAAAAATAAAGATTACTTATCATATCAAGAAGAAGAGGTTTTTTCCCTTTATGGGTTTCCTTAGGAAATATATGTCTCTATATATTTCATATGTGTGTTTGATGTTTAATATTCTATTCCTTACATGTCTGCATTATTGTGATCGTCATTGAGTGTTCTGTAAAGAGTTTAAAGAGACATTATTTTTTAAGCACAGTAACAAATGCATCACCCCCCCCCCTCTCAGTTTTCCAACAATTGGTATCAGAGTCGTTGCCCTTTTATCTAAGGGTAGATACTAGAGCTTAAACATGACTAGCCATGAAGGAACTTCAACAAACAAGGCCCCTCTGTTAAATGGAAAAAACTTTTCCTTCTGGAAAGGTAGGATGAGAACCTACATAATGGCTTTAGGTGAAGATGTTTGGGATGTGATAGACATTGGTTACGTATAGCCAGTTGTACTAGCTAATAAATATGACAAGATAGAATTTAGCTTCAATGCTAAGGCTATGAATGTTATTCTGAGCGGGCTTGCAGAAGCAGAATTTGTAAAAGTTATGCACTTAGAAACTGCCAAATACATGTGGGAAAAACTCATTAGCAGTTATGAAGGTAATGAGAAGGTAAAGGATGCCAAGCTTCAAACCTACATAATACAAATTGAACAACTACATATGAAAGAAGATGAAACTATTGGAAATTACTTTTTGAGAGTTGAAGAACTAGTAAATGCAATGAAAGAACTTGGTGGAAAAATGGAGGAAGCCTCTTTGGTTCATAAAATTTTGAGATCTTTTCCAGATAGGTTCAACACAAAGGTCTCTGCTATATAGGAGCTTAATGATCTAAAAGCTCTGTCTTTTGATCAACTTCTAGGAACATTGATTGCATATGAAATGAGGATAGTTAAAGATAAACCCACCTCTAGAGAAGCATCATTTAAAGGAGATAATAATGAGGATTCTGAGCCTGATGAAATTGAAGAAAAAATTGTGAGAAGACTAAAGAAAGGATCAGGCAAGTACCAAGGCAAGTTTCCCTTCATTTTTTTAACTATGGAAAGATAGGTCACTTTGCATCTAAATTTCCACACAAGAAGAAGGACCAGAACGTTGAAGGTGAAGAGAAGTATAAATCCAAGAGATTTGGTAAAAAGAAAAGTTTATGTGTAAACAATGATGACTCTGCAAGAGACACAGATAGTGATTATGATTGTGAAGATAAGGTTAATGATTTTATGCTTATGGCCAAAAAGGATTATAATAATGAAATCACAGGAAGTGATGCTAATGATGAAGAAGTTGTGGTTGACTTTGAAGGAGAACTGATCAATTCCCTAAAAAAAATTGACAGACTCAAATTTAATAAGAGAAAAAAAAAACAATTGTTGATACAGTTCGAGAAAGACAGTAAAAAACCTGATGAAGACTTTGCCCTGCTAAAAGTGGAATTAGAAGAGGAAAATAAAATAGAGGACATTCTAAAACAGCAGTTATCAGAGAAGAAGTAAATATGTGAATCCTTGGAAGAAAAGGTAGTAAAAACCAGAAAAGAGATGGAGGAGTTCAAAGCATTGTACCTCCAAAATATTCCAAGAATTAAAGCCTCAAAAGGATTAACCACCATTCTGAATCAACAAAGGAATCCAAATTTGAAAACTTGTTTGGGTTATGAAGAAGGATCAAGTTGTAGTCAGCCAAGCAACAAAGAATCCATCAAGTTTGTCAAATCTACATTCATTGAAAACAAAAAATATGGAGAAATAGAGGAATATAATCAACCGCCAAGGAAGAATGAAAGAAAAAATACCAGAACTGAATCTGTAGAACAAATAAATCATCAACATGGAAAAAATCAACCTGCTCAAAGAAGACAACCATTTTACAGGTACAAAGGATTTTTCTATATATATTGTTTTTTTTGTTCTAACTTTGGTCACAAAGATGTAAAATGTTCTTTAAGATTTAGATATGAGCAACCAAAACACTCAGGGAATATATATCTGCCACAACAAAGAATGAGATAGCCAAGTAACAAAAAATCACAGACTGCAAATCATGTGATGGCTAGGAAAAGGACATAGGTTAAGCATAACAATTGTTATGATCCTTTATTCAATGAACCAGAATGTTACACATGCCATAATTATGGACATAAAGATGCATATTGTCGCTTACGGAACTATGAATCATATATGAATCCCTCTACTAAAAACTTCAAGGTTTGGAAGAAGAAATAAAATGACAAGTGTGGATTAGTTTTGTCAGCTCAAAGAAAAAAGAACCCATGTTACATTGACAGTGGAAGTTCTAAACATATGATGGGATACAAAAGTAAGTTTTTGTCTCTAAGTGAAAGAAAATCGGGAAATGTAACCTTTGGAAATGATGCTCCTGGTAAAATCAAGGGTAAAGGGATGGTGAGTTTGAGTAGTGGTAAAGGAAAAGCCCAGGATGTTCTGCTTGTAGATGGGTTGAAACATAATTTTCTCAGTGTAAGTCAAATGTGTGACAAAGGATGTGAAGTGGTGTTCACTTCCAAGGATTGCAAGATAAAGTTTGTAAACTCAGAACAAGTGGTGGCTAAAGGCATAAGGAAGGATAATAATGTATGTTTGTTGAAATACGATAGAGAAGAGTGTCATCTAAGAAAACATGATGAAAGTTGGTTATGGCATAGGATACTTGGACATCTAAATTTTGATCACTTAATCAAGCTCAAAAATATTGAGGCGGTAAAAGATCTTCCAAGAATATCAAAACCACAAAATTCTTTGTGTAAACCCTACCAAGTAGGAAAGATAACTAGGAGACAATTTAAATCCAAGAGCTCTACTTCAATAGAGAAACCACTCCAATTACCTCATATGGATTTATGTGGACCATCAAGACAGGAATGCATAGGGAAGGAAAACTACTTTATGTTGATCATTGACGATTACTCCAAACTTACTTGGGTTTCTTTTCTTAAAGAAAAAGTTGAAGCATTTGATAAATTTAAAATATTTAAGGCTTTAACTGAGAATCAAACAGGCAAGAGGTTAAAAGAAGTAAGATCAAACAGAGGAGGAGAATGTATGTCAAGTGATTTCAAGGAATTATGTGATAAACATGGGATCAAGAGAGAATACACAATCCTCGGAACTCCACAACAAAATGGATTAGTTGAGAGGCAAAATAGAACAGTGCATCAAATGGCCAGGTCAATGATGAATGAGAAGAACATTGGTCAAACCTACTGGATAGAAGAAATACACACAGCAGTCCATGTTCTTAATAAAGCCCACCTCATACCACACAGTGACAAGACACGTTATGAACTGTGGTATGGAAGACCTACTACAATGAAACACTTCAAAGTCTTTGGGAGTAAGTGCTACATAAAGAATAATAATGAAAACCTTGGAAAGTATGATGATAGGGATGATGAAGGCATCTTCTTAGGATATTCTACCAATAGTAAAGGATATAGATGCTTTAATAAAAGATTGCATAAATTATTTGATTGCATTGATTTAAAGGTTGATGAAGGAATCTCAGTAAGAGAGGTGAGAAATATTGAGTCTAATACAGAGGAAAATGTTGAAACTAAAGATGAACAGGTCCAAGAATCAGATGGAGAAGAGACACCCAAACAAGAAGAGTCAGGACAACAATCAACATCAAATACCTCCTCCAAAATTACTCAAAAGAATCATCCTGAAAGTCAAATAATTGGTGAGAAGGACAAAGATGTACAAACCAGGAGAAGGATAATCAAAGACACCGAGAAATCACATATAGCTTTCATATCCATGGTGGAACCCAAGAAATTTAATGAAGCCAGTAAAAATGTAAATGGTTAAAATCAATGAATGAGGAACTGGACCAAATTGAAAAGAATGACACTTGGGAGTTTGTTCCTAGGCCAACAAATAAACATGTAATAGGATCAAAATGGGTCTACAAAAATAAGATGAATGAGAAATGAAATATTGTAAGAAATAAGGCTAGACTGGTTTGCAAAGGATATTCTCAAATAGAAGGATTGGATTTTGATGAAACATTTGTGCCCGTAGAAAGATTAGAAGCTATCAAAATGTTTCTTGTCTATGCTTGTCATAAATAGTTTAAAGTCTATCAAATGGATCTCAAGTCAGATTTTCTAAATGCAGATCTAAAAGAAGAAGTCTATATGAAACAACTAGAGGGTTTCCAACTGTGATATAACCCTTACTTTGTCTGCAAGCCGAGGAAATCCTTATATGGGTTAAAACAAACTCTGCATCCCTTGTATTACAGACTAGATAAGTATCTTCAAGACAAAGGGTTCAAGAGAGGAACAGTTGACAACAATCTATATATCAAGACAGAGGGTGATGATCTGCTCATTGTGTTGGTCTATGTAGATGATATCATTTTCATAAATCAATAATGCTTCATTGGTACAATGGTTTTCTTCTGCCATGCAGTCTGAATTTGAAATGTCTATGATAGGGGAACTGTCATTTTTTCTTGGTATTCAAATTACTCAGAGGTCTGAAGGATTATTTCTTTCTCAGGAGAAATATCTAAGAGAAATGTTGAAAAGGTTTTAAATGGAAGATTCCACACCTATGATCACACCTATGGTCACTGGATGCAAGTTAAGCAAGGATGATGACTCACCTGATGTTGATCAGATTTCATATAGATCTATGATAGGTAGCTGTTGACGGGAAAAATTGACCGTCCGTCAACTGGGAGAGTGGAACCGATCCGGGGTTGTCTAAATAACCCAAGCCGTTTGGAATGAACCACCCTGACGAGTTTAACGGCTCCGTTGGCCGCTCTAAGGTCTTCTATGAAAACCAAAGAGAGAAATGATATGAGCTAAGTAATCTAACTAAAGTAAATAAAACAATCTAAACTATAACTAAATACAAGAAGCTAACTAAAATAGAGGAAACTAGAAACTAATAAAACAAAGAAAAGGAACTAATATACTAAATACTAATTATTCTATACAATCCACTGATTACTATTATAATAACTCAAATCAACTATCTAATTATCAGCTGCAATATTTATTATTCACAAATGTACACTATGAACAACCTACAGATTTGATTAAAACCTGCAAAACTCATGTATATTCTGCCCTAAGACAACCAAGAATCTCTTTTTTGACTTTTATATTTTATGAAAAAGAAATTAACATTACTGAAATTAAACAATCTAATATGTTTACTGAAATTAAACAATCTAATATAAATCTAATTAAACGTATATCTATTTTAAACTACTTAATAAAAACAGTAAACAACAAACTAATTGACCTGGAAACGCTCCAAGTCTTCCCAGTGTAAGATGACTTCTAATCTGGTCGGAGGAGGAAACTTGCACCGTTTTAGCCCTTAAGCTTTTCGTAAACGATCAGCTATGTTGCTCCTTGAAGTGTTTTACAGGACAAACAAGACATAAAAGAAAATCATAACAATCTTCTGATGATAAATCTCTGCAATAAGGGAAACCTATTATGCAGAAAACTTATATGTAACAATTCAATTTATGAAGAAGACAAAGCTATCATTCACTAAATGAATTAATAATTGTTATGTCTTTTATCGATTTGGAAGAAACAAGATATAAATAACAGTAATAAAATTATATCATTTGCATTTGATTTAGATAGCAAAAGTAATCATAAACCATAAACAAAATGATATACAAAACTTGAAACAAAGTGTTAATATATTGAAAAGCAAAAGCTATGACAAAACATCAATTCTGCTCCAGTCTGTATCAGAATTCTATATCCTTGTTCTCCCACAACTGAGGATGATGATTATTACAAAAATCATAAGTATTTATAGGTTTCTTCACAAGGTAAAA
>SNQJ01S0063676.1:57899-79242 GCA_010110895.2 Picea sitchensis | reverse complement strand
TCTCAAATAGTTTTACACAATCTGGGAGATATCCCAAAATCATCTAAACTAAGGAAATAAAATGCAAGTAGAATCTGTAAAACATCCCCTAACTGCTCATCATATCTATTGCCAATTCGAATTTGCCTACAATAGAACACAAAAATCAAATTAGAAGGATATTTTATTAAGAAAACAATAAAAAAAATTAACTTCTTAGACTTAGCTACAAAATCATCTGATTTTGTAGCTAGTCAAAATAGCAAACAAGACCAGATCTCAATCAAATAAAATCAAATCGAATTTAATTTTCTTTTCATTATCAAAATGAATTACTAATAATTCAAGTGAAATTATCATTTAGATTAAACAATATCAAAAAAAAAAAAAAATGCAATCGAAACAGAGTAGGGAATACTCTGTTTTTAGTCACCATAAAACATGGTCAAACTTTTGACAGGCCTATTTTGTATCAAACAAAATTAAGCATTGATTCGAGTCACATGGGATACGATGTAATCGTGATCACCAACCATAATCGACCAGAATAGTAATCAAATACAATTAGAATCGAAGTCATAATTATAATCGATATCAATTGAAGAGATCTGTTACAGCTGTAGCAATACACATAGATTTCATGTCGTTTCATCCAACAGTAAAGATAGGCGAGCTGTAGATTATGCATAAGATTCATTTTATTGTAATCAAATATGAGAAAGGCTGTCACGATATACTCAGAACGAAATATGCGTAGCAGTAATGACCAGAAATCACCATCGATTTCAATTGTTGGATGTGACAACAATATCAATAACCATAAGCTGGACAGCAATCAAACAAAATCGGGACTGAGCCAATTATAGAACAATTCATCATTCTGTGCATAATCATTCGTAACTGAATATCGATAGTTATTCCGATTCAAAAAATAACAGGGTCGGTTTAATCAACGGGCCACAGCAAGTTGACTGGCTGGACTTCAAATAACTGTTACGATTTGTATTAATTCATGCTATAAAACAAAACCCTTTTTTAAACAAAATCCACATCGTATCCGGGTTGGTCAAAATCATACTCAGATAAAATTGTAACAGAATAACCATCGTTTATGTGCATCATAACCAATTCGAATCAGAAAGATAGATCGTGTTTCAAAATTTGAAATGCAAAATGACTTTCCTATAATAGATGCAACAGAGCATTCAATCGTAACTAATTTTAAACAATCAAATACAGAATATGATTACTAGAATCAAAACCAAATCCAACTAAACGATAACAAAATTTGATTTAACAAATCAAATCATATACAACAATGCATGTTTATGTAACAGAGCAGATCAATAATGTACACAGAGTCTATGGATGCGCCATATAAATGGGTGAAAGTTATACCAGCGAGATTGCTGAGGCTATGCCAATTTCGAATTGACAATTGTTGTAGCCAACTCGACATTCTTGAACAGGATTGAACCAATAGTTCGTTGCTTCTTGTCCGAGGGTTGCATCTTTTCATTATGACCAGTGATCTTTGCCACTTGGTCTTCCAAATCATGGATTCTGGATTGCAACATCGGCACGTCTAGGTAGTACCTCTCCAACCATAACCCACACTGATCGCAGGATGGAACAGCTGGTTGAGTAGATGGGGGTTTTGATGAGTCACCGAGGGTTCCACGTGGTAGTTCAATGCCAGGAAAGTTAGGATCCTCTCGCAAACAAGGTGGTAAATTCTTGACAAAGTCATGTGCAGGTTTGTCACACAGACCCTCTGAGTAAGGATACTCATTTGCGAGAAAACGTTCAATCTCTGAATCAGAATCTTCACTAACCACGATAGGCTCAAAGTTGGCAGGGGTTTTAGGTTTATTTCTCGCCATGCGAGAGATTAAACGAGCATTTTTCTTTCCTTTAGAATTATCATTAGCTTTAGCTTTAGGCTGTTTGGCTGTGGGATTAGCAATTCCGACCTGTTTGGTCATAGACATGGGCAAGTTCGTAGGTGGGTCGGGTAGAGGTTTGGGTAGCAAAACATTGTAAGGTACAGGGGTAGGCTTGCTTTCGGTCACCATAGGCTTATCAACCTGTGGTGGGTTGGACTCTTCAAATCCATTACGACGGAGAAAATCACCCCAACTGTCACGACGTAACCCCAACTCGTAAACGATAATTATTTTAATTAACCCCAAATGGAAGAGACTGGTATCGGCCTGGCTGCATTTGTATCTCTTCGCCATCTTAAACAGACTTCTATGAAGGTAGTGAGGTACATTGAGTTCAAAACCCATAAAAACCATCAATAGACGAAGGTGAAACAAGAAAACGAACCCATACTTTCCCTCGCAAGTGACGAATTGCTTGATTATCATGAGCGGGTCGTGCCAGCGTTGTTTTAACATTTTTGCAGGCCATCCTTTGTCGCAGGGTTTCACCATTCGAGATTGGAAAAGCAATGTCCACGGGACATCTTCCAATTTACAATTTTTAGACCACTTCTGTCCTATAGTAGGCAGGCTGATTGCCGAGCTGAGATATTGCTCATTAATCTCCAGTTGCACATCCCCAATTTTGGCTCGGCAGCCATCGAATGATAACGCAAATTGCCGAGCCACGATAGGGTTATAACCATCGAATTTCCTTATGAACGGGAGCCACCCGAATTTCTCCAAGTCGCTACAAGCACCATCAAACATCAGCAGTGCTTGGCACCCGTTGGGCTCGGCCCTTACAACAGGAGCCATGGCTTCTGTGCATGGTAGAGTTTGGTTTGAACAATACAAAACGCAGGAGGAAAACAACAGGGCTTAACAGCTGCAAGCGCTCAAAGGGGAATGAATCAATGTAATGCGTGCGAAGGTGGTGGGATTATCACCGCCATGCAGTGTATTAATGACTAGGTACAACGTTGTTCCATCAGTAATCAACACATTAAAAAAACATTAATCGGCCAACCCAAATCGGTGTACAACCATATCAACCTGCCATCCATCAAATGTAGAACCGACACCATATGTTATATTCATGCGCCAAGTGTATAGTTCAATCCAACATGAAATCCAACATTAACCAACGATCCATCGTATCAATCAAACATTTTAAACCAATGTTAAATCAATCGTGCCAATGTATAGTTTGAAACTATGATCGTTCAATGTAAAATCAAACTCACAAAACAATGCACCAAGCAACGATTCAAACTATAAAATTGAAATCCAAAAGATTAATCAATGCGCCTTTGTAAAACTCAAACCATTGCCATTTCATATCAAATCAAACTTATAATATTACGAATGCAATTGTTGCACATTCAAATGTTTATATTTCAAAGTTTTTAGAACATTGCAACCAAAGATCTCATATAATCAATAAGTCAAGAGCTCATAGCAATAAGGATCAAAGCATATAAGACCAAAATCAATCATGACCTTTATAGAATCAAATGTAACTAGTAAATCTTCATGCTCAATGGCATTATTAATCAAATAGATCCAAATGTGCAATCAAGGTAAGAGTAGGCCAAGGGACATAGTTTGAAAGAATCTTTTGCAGTCATGTGATAAACCAATGGTCAAGTGCCTTTCAGAAAAATCAATAAAAGACGACGACGGTCCAAACAACGATAGAGGGGTTTTCACACTTTCAGTTGTGAAAACTGAATCGAAACCAAATTGCAATTGTCGCAAAAATGAAACAAATGTCTAGTTTCACAATGCGACGATGATTTGTCGTTTAGAAGACAAGCGGTGTAGGAAGCCTTTTTTAGAGCAATTAAAAAATAATGAATTGGTTGCGAACAGTAGCCTATTGTACATCACAGCATCATGTCCAGACATAATGCATGTTGTTGGAATAGTAGGAAGGTATCAAGATGTACCTAAACAGAGTCATTTGTTAGTTGTTGAAAGAATATTCAGATACTTGAAAGGAACAATGGACTATGTCCTATGGTATCCTAGGAGTCAGAATTTTTAACTATCAGTCTATTCAGATGTTGATTGGGATAATTGCATGGATGAAAGGAAAAGCACGAGTGGAGGTGCATTCTTCGTAGGAGATTCCCTTGTATCATGGTTGAGAAAAAAGAAAGGTTCCATTTCTTTATCAACTATAGAAGTTGAATTCATTGCAGCTGCCACTTGTTGTACCCAAGTATTGTGGATGATTCAAACACTTGCAGACTTGGAGGTAAAATATATTGCGTTGATCCCAATTCATTGTGATAATACTAGTGCAATTAATGTGTCAAAGAATCTTGTATTTCACTCCAAGACCAAGCATATACCCAGCAAGTATCACTTATTGAGGGAACAGGTAACCAACTATGTGGTTTCTGTGCATTATATTCCATCCAAAGATCAGATTGTTGATATCTTCACTAAACCGCTTGCACAAGCTCAGTTTGAGTATCTACGCCAGAAGTTGGGAGTGACCCCATTATCAATCTAAGAGATTTCATCCTGTTAGGGGGAGTATGTGTTGGTTTAATGTCTCATATCCCCGAAAAATACTGCAACATCTCAAGGGGAGCATGTTTTCCTTGAAATTGATGTCAAAGGGGGAGAAAAGGTGTGGATACTACAGTTGGAGGCCTAATCAGAATAGTGCAGTCATTCAAGGTTTCCATCAATTCCAAAGGGGGATATTGTTGGCAAGTTTATAGGAAGAATGTTCTTGTCATTGATGGAAAGAACTGCAATGACGATGGCATGTTTTTAGGCAAGAACAACAGCAACAATGGCATGATTACAGGAAGAAAGTGCCAGGCAGGCACCAAAAGTCTTTTGGGAAGACGTAGAAGAGAAATCTTGAGAAGCTCAAAAGAGATAGTGCAGAGTTGCACGAAGAGCGCAAGTGTGAACCAGGGTCGAGGTTAACATCATTGACAAAGCTCAGGAGAGATAGAATTCTAAGATGCGCAGACGAGATCCCATACATCAAGGATCATAGAATGATCAAAGTTCGTGGCCTTTGACACTTAGATATTTGAGAAACTTGAATCTCAGGAGGAGGAGTGAAAGTGACGATCGGATAGAGCACTGTGAATGATTTGAGCGTTCAGATCAGAGTCCACATATGAGAAACAAGAATTCGTGAAGTCCAAGTTCGGGATTTCATCATAGTCATTGGATCACCAATCCTGAATACCCTATGTCCGTTAGATCAGCGTCCAGTAACCAAGGAAGTCACGATGAGATCTGAGTCATTGATCCAGAGGACACATGGCGAGATATCGGCATTTCGTTGACTCACAAACTGGAGGATTTAAATGTGAGAGTTGTAGGAAATTGCGATATGCGAAGTCATGAAATGATCTAGTCCATTGGATCCAAAGGACACATGGCGAGAGATTATCATTTCGCTGACTCGGGAGCTGGAGAAGTCAAACTTGAGAGTTGTAGGAACTCGCGATATGTGAAGTCGCAAAATGATATGAGTCATTGGATCACTAAGGATATGGACCGTTGATCTAATATGAAGTCAGATTCTGTGATATTGATCGCAACCATCGATCAAAGGGAGAGATCTCAACCGTTGATCTGATATGAATCATTTTGGAGTTTTGTGAGTTGGTATTTTTGAGGAAACTCATAGCATGAGTTCGCGATATGAGAAATCACAACACACCCCTCTTTCTTGGCCCCTGGTCATAGCTGGTTGCCACATTGATGAAGGTTAAGGGAGGAGCTAACACATTGCTAGGCTCTACAACAGAGATCGTCGAAATCGTGAAGCGCCTTTTGAATAGGCGTTTGGTCACCGTCGGTGGTCACGTGAAGGAAGGGGCTTAGAAACCAAAGAAACCATAATTGACTGGTTGTAACTGTCAGAACGAAATGATTGTATTGGCCAGAGAACTTGAGGAGATGGAGGGTGATTGCCAGAGAAGCTGAAGAGTCTCAAGGTAACTGCCAGTGGAATGAAGACTCATCATAGAGACAATTGAAAGATGTAAAAAGCATCGAAGACTGTAACTGTAACAGAGACGATAAGATCAAATTTGACCAAGAAGATGATGAGTCGCACTACCAGAGAAGGCAGAGAATCTCAAGACAAGTCACTGATAACGAACAGACTTAGTATGACCACCAAAGAATATGATGAGCTGAATGATGATCAAGAAAAGGACTCTATGTGACAAAGATATGCAGAAAAAAGCAGTGTGAGTGGACTACAAGTTAGCTATATAGTAATGGGAAGATCATGCAGAGGTATGGTTGAGAGGATGCAGTTGGTGAACAGAGAATGTAAAAACGCATAAAAAAGAAGATATTTGTGGGGATGTTGAGTGTGATCCGTGCGAGTAGAAGCATGTTGTGTGTAGGATCTGAAGCGCACAAAAGAGGGAGGGTGCATAGAATGGAAAGAAGAAATAGAGCATAAAGCGCAGAAGAAGAAAGGAACAGAAACACATATCTGAGAGAAGAACAGAAAGCGCAAGGGATGCGTGTAGGAAGGCACTGATGCAGGAAGAGCAGAGCAGTGCAGCAGAATAGTGATGAGACCGGTAAGCCATTGATAAATATTGTATCACTGTGATAAATTTATAAAAATAAAATATTTATATTTCAGGGTGGTAGGGAGGTGTTCGGGAGGATTGTTGTCCTCGGAGTTTCAAGTGGGTGCTTGAACACAGGGAGTCGTAGCTTCCATCTGGTTGCAGCCAGAAAAACCAGGGTAGCAGGGTGGTGCAATGGAGAATTATTGTTCTCTATTATACAGGTTGGTTCCTGTGTGACTGGAAGTTGGAGCTTCCATCCAGTGGTGTTGGAACACTCTGGAAGTTGGTTCTTCCATCCAGTTGGTGTTGGAACACTCAAGGAGTTGGTTCTTCCTTCTAGTGGGTGCTAGAGAAACCATAGAGTAGGTGCTCTCAGGAAGTTCCTTCTTGTAAAACAGAGGTTGTAGCCTCAAGAGGATTTGGAGATCATACAAATGATAATGTATAGAAAATAAATATTACTTATCATATCAAGAAGAAGAGGTTTTTTCCCTTTATGGGTTTTCTCGGAAAATATCTGTCTCTGTATATTTCATATGTGTGATTGTTGTTGAATATTATATTGCTTACATGTCTGCATTATTTTGATCGTTATTGAATGTTCTGTAAAGAGTTTAAATATGCATAATTTTTTAAGGACAGTAAAAATTGATTCACCCCCCCCCCCTCAGTTGTTCAACAAAAGCCTAATGCCCATAGCAGTCTTGTCCACCTTTGTTACTAAGTCTTCCCTCTTCTCACACTTAAACTCAATCCACTGACTAAATTTAGTTGTGGCCCTCACTTCCTGTGCATTTCTTGTCCAGTTCTGTGTTGAACATCATTCATATATTGAGTTTTTTCCATTGACCTCCACTCATATAAAACCAACATCCACCAAAAACTCTGATGGCTACTAGGCTTATCCTCCTACAATCTAAGGGTGACTCTCAGTGCTAACATTCTTGGCATCGTTGTCGGGTAACGGATTGAAAACTTTTCCCTGGGATAGAACGACAAAGAACTTATGATTCTGAAGGTGCATCAGATATCAAAACCATTGAAGATTGTAGTTTTCACTTGGCGACTCCACAATTAAATAATCCATTGGGGAGGATCATGTTGACAAAAATATGACCATACCGAAGGGGAAGACTAGGTATTAGTTTATGAGCTTTCTTCATGAAATCTTGTTTTTCTTTATCAGCTCATTTCTCTCTTTCCCTTTACATATAAAGAGGATTATCCTCTACTTTTTCTATTCAGATGATTATAACACTTCCTTCATTTATCCATCCTTTGAAAAAGAAAACATGCCCCCTTCTTGTGTTGTAGATGTCAATCTAGTGTCTTCACCTTTGCTTATTCATAAAGGTGAGATCTATATTCCATCTCCTCTCGAAATTGATCACCCTTGTAGCCCCGAGGAGCTTGAAAATAATTCACAGTCTTCGCAAATCTCATTAACCTCCGTTATTCTTACTGAGCCTTGTCATCAACTCCTTAATCCTCATGATCAGCTCACTGCTTTTCAAATTAAAATCAGAAATAAGTTGTTTAAACCTTTAAGGCTGCCACATGACCTTCATACTTATCCTCGTTATTCCTTTGAGTATCTTCCTCGATTTTATGGAGAGGATCATATTACATTTGAGAGGCATTTGGAGGCCTTTGAGAGCTTTTTTGATCAGTTTGAGATTGTTCATGATGATGTTGTCATGAGGTTGTTCTCAAACTCTTTGTTTGGAGATGTTGTTGTGTGGTTTAAATGTTTGGGAGCTAGTTCAATTGGTTCTTGGAACGAGCTATGCAATGCATTTCTTAAGTGGTGGGGTGAGAACAAGTCCCTTGATCAGTACTTGGATGATTTTAATGCCTTGAGGAGAGGGGAAGATGAAGCCTTGGTTGTCTTCAATAGGAGGTTTTACAGTGTTTATCATAGTATGCATGTGGAGATCAAGCCCACAGAGACTGTTGCCATGGTGTACTATGTAATGGCTCACCATTCAAAGCTTTTCCTTCTCCTGAGAGAAAGGAAATATTCATCTTTAAGACACATGTTTGAGGATGCTAAAGAGGTCGAAGAGAACATAAAGGCTAGAAAGGGGGTTCGTACGCAAGCATATCATGAAAAATTGCATGTACATAAGCAAGAAGACTGTCAATATGTTTCAGATTCTGGGCATGAAAATTGTCAGTATGTTTCAGATTCTGAGCAAGAAGACAGTGAGTATAATTCATATCTAGAACAACAACAAGGAGGTAGGTGTGATTCACATTTGGAATCAGATTCTTCAATAGTTGCAGATTTTTATATGGGCAATGATGCATATCAATCTTATGATCAGTTTTCAGAACATTTTGAGCATGAAGTAGTGGTTGATTGCAAAGATAACTATATATTCTTGGTTGATCATAGTTGTGATGCTTTAAATCATGTTGTACCATTATCTTATGATCATTCTTATGAAGGAGAGACTGCAATTGTTGGTGATCAAGAGTTGGTTTCGAAAGAACAAGGAGGTCATTTATTTGCAAGCAGAGAGGCATTTACAGAGGAGCAGTATGATCCTCTAAAGCAGCTAGAATTATATCACGTTATTCATGATCCTGTGGCCATATACATGGAGTCGTATGATTCATATTTTCTGAAATTTTCAAATGGCATTACTTCATCGATACTCATAGGTGAGTATGGTTTCATGAAATGTTTCCAATACTAAGGAAAAGCATTGGGTGGAAATCATCCATCCTGGACCCACAAAAGACACAAAGAAGCATGTAACGGAGGAGCTAAGTGGGCAGTTTTCCTCCTATCCACAACCTTTAAACGAGAAAATATCACCTGGTCTTAGCCAACCTGCATCATTTCTCCACCTGCCTGTACACTCTGAGAACATCAAATGATGGGTGAGCCACAATGAAGGACAGGAGTTAATTTCTTGCCAGTTGAGCTCCCCTGATTATAAATTTTGTGACCCGGTGGGACTATATATGGAGTTGTGTTTTCCAAAAGCATTGGAGCCTGCAGAATTATTCACCTTATCATCATTTGTGAGTATGGTCACTATTCTAATCCATGTTCTCATTATGTTGTCATACCTCCCTAGTTTTTTGTGGATCATCTGCAGTAAAGAGAAGAATTATATTACCAGACAGTCTAGATATCTATGGTGGAAGTTTGCTTTCACCTAGCACCTTGTAAAAATTCAGTTAGCCTACGATTGTATATAAATAATCTCCTTTTGCAATTAATGTGTTTGTTTTCATTTTTTAGTAGAATAGTGTACATATTTCCCTGTTTTCTTCGGCAAAAGTTTTGAACTAGACTCCATAGCCCAAAAGCTAAGGCACTGGAACTGTGCATTCTTGGAAGCTTGCAGGGAGCATGCTATCCCCTATGGAGCCAAATGTTATCACATAAGATTGTCTAAGGGTTGCAAGGTGACCCAGTAGTTTGCTTGCGTAGTTATCAGCCTTGAGCTCAAAACACAGCTTTCAGAGTAGTCTATTTTTGGATTGAAGTGCAAGCAACAAGTAGTTTTAGTCTTTCAGTGACGGATATTCCTAGAGCAACTCATATCAGTGGCTCACCAACGTTCGGAACCTTAAATTTTCTTGAAGTATAGTGTCAGGGAAAAACCCCGAAGTAAGAATGAGTCGTTGATATTGAGCGGGACAGGTGGCAGTTGATCCAAGCATTTGCGAAAATGAGCTTCAGGAGTTTCGAAGTGAGAAGTGCATAAAACATCCGAAGAGCCGAAGCTTGAACTCCCGAAGAAATCATGGACCATTGATCTCAAATTCAGTAGGGAGTCATTGATCTTAGTGGCGGTACCTCACAAAGTCCCGAAGGGCCCGAAGTCCCAAAGTGGCTAAAGTCCCAAAGTGTCGAAGCACATGGTAGAAGATCCTTCACTTCGGGGGTTTTTCCTCCCCTTGGTTATTCATGTTTCACTTTCAAAACACCCAAAGCCCGAAGGCCCGGAGTAAGTCTCAGCCGTCTAATTCCAGAAAGCCACGCGTCATCAGATCTTTCACTCCAGGAGTCTTACTTCGGGAGTTTTAAAATGAGAAAAGCATCAAGGTCCCGAAGACCCGAAGTCCCAAAGTGAAGAAGCACCCAAAGTCTGGAAGTGGTCGAAGTGTCAAAGAGCCCGAAGTCCCGAAGTGGCCGAAGTGTCGAAGTGCCCGAAGGCCCAAAGTGAATCTGAGTCCTTGATCAGTAATAGCCACGTGTCATTAGATCCATATCTCTGGGTAAAAACAAAAAAAGTAAGTAAGATTCGAGTTTCGATTTTCCCGAAGCCCGAAGACCCAAAGTGGATCTCAGTCATCCAAATCCAGGAGCCACGCATCGTCATATCTCTAGCTCTGGTGAATTTACTTGGGGAAAATAAAGTTTGACCATTGAGAAGTCCGAAACCTGGAGCCATGAAGGGATCTTAGTTGTCGATCTCAGGAGGGCCACACGTCATTGGATCTATGACTCTAGCTAAAATCCCTTGGAAGCCCAAGTTTGAGATTTGATTTTCTCGAAGTCTAGAGCCATGAAGGGATATCATCCATTGATATTAGGAGGGTCATGCGTCATCATATACATAGCTCTGGGTAGAAGTTGTTGAAGGCAAAGGAAGTTTGATATTTGATTTTCCCAGAGTCCGGAGACCCGAAGTAATTCTCGGTCGTTCGATTCAAGAAGACACGCGTCATCAGATCGCCAACTCCTGGTAAAATAACATAGATGATCCAAAGGAAAAGGAGATCACACCCGATCCCTGGAGGACCAAGTTCATGGAATTCATAGGCATAGACATGTGGCATACTTCTAGCGCTGACACATGGCACTCATTTCAAGAGTTTTAGACATGCTTTCTGCCTATTTTTGAGTGACACATGTCACCTCTCCATCTACGACATATCATCATGGTGACGTCAGGCCTCCAGTTTAGATCATCCTTTGAGAGATTTTATTGTTCAGCGCCAAAATTATTTCCCCATCCCAAGGCACACTTTTGGCAGATCCTAAAGTTGTTGGGCAATTAAGCTTGGCAGTGGCGCTAAATCTAGCGAGTGCGCTCAGATCACAGATCAGGACCAGACCTACTACCACAATCCATTGTGAGGACCCAACATGTTCGAGTGTTATTTTTCTTGAGTGGTCCCGCAATGGAAACCATGGTATGGTGAAAATGCTACGTGGAAAATGTGATGGATTGCAGGCCCAAAAGTGGTCTAAATCGAAACCTCTTTTGACGACCCCACAATATTGTGTTTATATGGCATCCTATCCGAGAGTAGTGCATAGCCTCCCCCTAAGCATTAGGTCTTGTTCAATCTCTGAGGAGGCAGTTAATGAAAATAGAGTTGGTTTTGAAACCTCGACTCACTCCATAAATTGAAGGCATAGAAGGCCCGACTGTGGAGACTGAACCGTCAGCCTGTGGTACCCCTGTAGGCATATTTTCCTACAAAACCCAAAATGATCTGAGCTCACTTCTGACAGAGGGGTGCACGTTCAGTCTGACAGAAGAACTCGCAGACACAATTCTTTGAATGTAGTGATCAGATCACACTCCTGGTAGTGGTGATTTGTTCTGAGTATAAATAAGTAGTTTTGATATTTTGTTAAGGTCGTCAACTGATTGAGTAGAGCTCCCTATTTTGTGATATTTTGATGCCAGAAATGTTCTCTTGTTATGTATCAGATTTGAGACTTTCAGATTAATAGAAGTCATCCTCTTTTCATCTCTTTGTAAAAACTTTTCTAAAACACCCGGGCATCAAGGATCCAGTCGAGGGTTGTTATGTTGTTGTAATGTAGGTTTGATTGCAGTGGTATCACGACCAGTTTTAGTGAGCTTCCTTGTGATATTTTCCCCTCTTACACTGAATGGCTCGGGCATGGAGGATCCAGTCGAGTTGTTGTAGCTGGATGGTGATGTAGGTTTGATCATTGTGTTGTTGTGATTGTGTTGTTTGGACATATTTCAGTATCTGAAGCTTGAGCTTAAGAGTAATCTTGAGTTTGATTTTTTCTTCTCCAAGATGCTTGAAGGCCTGATGCCCATAGCAGTCTTGTCCACCTTTCTTACTAAGTCTTCCCTCTGCTCACACGTAAACTCAATTCACTGACTGAGGTTAGTTGTTTCCCCCACTTTCTTGTGTATTTCTTGTCTTGTTCTGTGTTGAATATCATTCATATATTGAGTTTTTTCCATTGACCTCCACTCATATAAAACCAACATCCACCAAAGACTCTGATGGGTACTAGGCTTATCCTCCCGCAATATGAGGTTGAATCTCAGTGCTAACATTCTTGGCGCCATTATCGGGGAACGAATTGAAGACTTTTCCCTGGGATAGAATGAAAAATAACTTATGATTCTGAAGTTCCATAAGATATTAGAACCATTGAAGATTGCAGTTTTCACCTAGTGACTCCACAATTAAAGACTCCACTAGGGAGGATCATATTGACAGAAATATGACCATACTGAAGGGGAAGATTAGGTATCATTTTATGAGCTTTCTTCATGAAATATTATTTTTCTTTATCAGCTCATTTCTCTCTTTCCCTTTACATATAAAGAGGATTATCCTATGCTTTGTCTATTCATATGATTATAAACCTTCCTTCATTTATCCATCCTTGGAAGAAGAAAACATGCCCCCTTATTGTGTTGTAGATGTTGATCTTGTGTCTCCACCTCTACTTATTCATAAAGGTGAGATCTATATTGCATTTCTTCTCGAAATTGATCACCCTTGTAGCCCTGAGGAGGTTGAAAATAATTCACAGTCTTCTCAAATCTCGTTACCCTCCATTATTCCTGTTGAGCCTTGCCATCAACTCGTTAATCCTCATGATCAACCCACTGCTTTTCAAATTAAAATCACAAATAAGTTATTTAAACCTTTAAGGCTGCCACATGACCTTCATCCTTATCCTCGTTATTCCTTTGAGTATCTTCCTCAGTTTTCTAGAGAGGATCATATTACACCTGAGAGGCATTTGGAGGCCTTCAAGAGGTTTTTCGATCAGTTAGAGATTGTTCATGATGATGTTTACATGAGGTTTTTCTCAAACTCTTTGTTTGGAGATGTTGTTGTGTGGTTTAAATGTTTGGGAGCCGGATCCATTGGTTCTTGGATCGAGCTATGCAATTCATTTCTTAAGTAGTGGGGTGAGAACAAATCCCTTGATCGGTACTTGGATGATTTTAATGCCTTCGGGAGAGGGGAAGAGGAAGCCTTGGTTGTCTTCAACAAGAGTTTTTACAGTGTTTGTCATAGTATATCTGTGGAGATCAAGCCCACGGAGACTTCTTCCATGGTGTATTATGTCATGGCTCAGCATTAAGAGCTTGTCCTTCTCCTGAGAGAAAGGAAATCTTCATCTTTAAGACACATGTTTGAAGATGTTGAAGAGGTTGAAGAGAACATTAAGGCTAGAAAGGTGATTCTTACACAAGCATATCATGAAAAATTGCATGTACATAAGTAAGAAGACTGTTAGTATGTTTCAGATTTTGAGTAAGAAGACTGTCAGTATGTTTCAGATTCCGAGCAAGAAGATAGTGAGTATAATTCAGATTTGGAACAACAACAAGGAGGTAGGTGTGATTCACATTTGGAATCAAATTCTTCAATAGTTGCATATTTTTCTATGGGAAGGGATGCATATCAATCTTATGATGAGTTTTTAGAACATTTTGAGCATGAAGTAGTGCTTGATTGCATAGATAACTATATGTTCTTGGTTGATCATAGTTGTGATGTTTTAAATCCGGTTGTACCATTATCTTATGATCATTCTTATGAATGAGAGACTGCAATTGTTGGTGATCAAGAGTTGGTTTTGAAAGAACAAGGAGATCATTTATTTGCAAGAAGAGAGGCATTTACAGAGGAGAAACTTGGTCCTCTAAAGAAAACAAGAATTCTATCATGTTATTCATTATCCTGTGGCCATATACATGGAGTCGTATGTTTCAGATTTTCTGAAATTTTCAAATGGCTTTATTTCACCGATACTCACAGGTGAGTATGGTTTCATGAAAGATTTCCAAGACCAAAATATAGAGCCTTTTCCTTTATTCATTAAGGAAAAGAATTGGGTGGAAATCAGCCATCCTAGACCCACAAAAGACACAGAGTAGCATGTAAAGGAGGAGCTAAGTGGGCAGTTTTTCTCCTTTCCAGAACCTGTAAATGAGCAAATATCACCTAGTATTAGCCAACGTGCGTCAATTCTCCACCCACTTGTAAACTCTGAGAACATCAAACGATGGGTGAGCCACAATGAAGGACAAGAATTAATTTCTTTCCTGTTAAGCTCCATGATTATAAATTTTGTGACCCTATGGGGCTATATATGGAGTTGTGTTTTCCAAAATAATTGGAGCCTACAGAATTATTCACCTTATAATCATTTGGGGGTATGGTTAGTGTCCAAACCATGTTCTCATTTTTTTGTTATACCTCCCTAGTTTTTTTTGGATCATCTGCAGTAAAGAGGAGAATTATATTACCATATAGTCTGGGTGGCTATGGTGGAAGTTTGCTTTCACCTAGCGCCTTGTAAAAAGCCAGTTAGCCTAGGATTTTATATAAATAAGCTCCTTCTGGAGCCCATGTGTTTGTTTTCATTTTTTAGTAGAATAGTGTACATATTTCCCTGTTTTCTTCGGCAAAATTTTTGAGTTAGACTCCATATCCCAATAGCTAAGGCATTGGAACTACACGTTCTTGGCAGCTTGCAATGAGTATGCCATCCATTGTGGAGCCAAATGTTATCACATAAGAATGTCTAAGGTTCGCAAGGTGACCTGTCCTTTGCTTGTGAAGGTATCATCCTTGAGCTCAAAATGAAGCTTTCAGAGCAGTCTATTTTGGGCTTGAAGCACGAGCAACAGACAACTTTAGTCTTTAAGCGACAGAGATTCCTGGAGCAGTTCAGATCAGCGACTCAACGGCATTCGAAACCTTAAAGTTGTGTGAAGTATAGCACCGGGGAAAAACCCTGAAGTAATCATGAGTCGTTGATCTTGAGGGGGATAGGTGGCAGTCGATCCAAGCGTTCAGGGAAATGAGCTTTGGGTGTTTCGAAGTGAGAAGTGCATAAAACTTCCAAAGAGTCGAAGCCCGAACTCCCAAAGCAATCGTGGACCATTGATCTTAAAATCAGCAGGGATTTGTTGATCTTAGCTGTAGTGCCTCTCAAAGTATAGAAGTGCCCAAAGTCCCGAAGTGGCCGAAGTCTCAAAGTATTGAAGCACGTAGCAGCATATCCTTCGCTTCAAGGGTTTTTCCTCCGCAGGGTTTTTCATATTTCACTTTCAAAACACTCGAAGCCCGAAGTCTCGGAGTAAGTCTCAGTCATCCAATTCCAGAAAGCCATGCGCCATCATATCTGTCACTCCGGGAGTTTTACTTCGGGAGTTTTAAAGTGAGAACAGTGTCAAGGTCCCAAAGGCCCGAAGTCCAGAAGTGTTGAAGCACCCGAAGTCTCGAAGTGGTCGAAGTGTCGAAGTGCCTGAAATCTTGAAGTGGCCGAAGTATCGAAGTGCCCAAAGGCCCGAAGTGAATATGATCCATTGATCAGCAATAGTCATGTGTCATTAGATCCATAGCTCCAGGTAAAAGCACAGAAGGTAATCAAGATTCGAGTTTCAATTTTCTCGGAGCCTGGAGAGCCGAAGTGTATCTCGGTCATCCAAATCCAGGAGCCACACATCGTCAAATCCCTATCTCCGACGAATTTGCTTGGGGAAAATAAATTTTGACTATTGGGAAGTCCAAATCCCGGAGCCACGAAGGGATCTCACTTGTCGATCTCAGGAGGGCCATGTGTCATCAGATCCATAGCTCCGGGTAAAAGAATATGAAGGCAAAGGAATTTTGAGATTTGATTTTCCCAGAGTCTGGACACCCAAAGTAATTATCGGTCATTCGATTCAAGAATACACACGTCATCAAATCACCAGCTCTGGGTAAAAGAACATAGAGGATCCAAATGAAAAGGAGCTAGCGCCCGAGCCTTGGAGCACCAATTTCATGGCATTCATCTAGCATTGACACAAGGCACTCATTTCAAGCGTTCTAGACATGATTTTTGCTTGGTTTCGAGTGACACATGTCACCTCTCCATCCATGACATATCAGCATGGTGACATTAGGCCTCCACATCAGATCATCCTTTGAGAGATGTTATTGTTCAACGCCAAAAGTAGCGCCCCATCCCAAGCCACACTTTTGGCAGATCCTAAAGTTGGTGGGAGATTAAGCTTGGCAGTGGCACTAAATCTAGTGGGTGCGCTCAGATCACAGACCAGGACCAAACCTACGGCCACAGTCCATTGCGAGGACACAACATGCTCAGGCGATATTTTTCTTGAGCAGTCCCACAATGGAAACCATTGTATGGAGAAAATGCTACATGGTGAAATGTGATGGATTTCGGGCCCAAAAGAGGTCTGAATCCAAACTTCTTTTGATGGCCCTACAATCTCGTGTTTATATGGCATCCTATCTGAGAGCAACGTGTAGTTGCTCCCTGAGCATTAGGTCTTGTTAAATCTTCGAGGAGGAAGTTAATGAAAATAATCTAGTGTATGAAACCTTGGCTCACTCCATAAATGAAAGGCATGGAAGGCCTGGCCATGGGGACTGAACCGTCAGCCCATGGTACCCCTGTGGGCAGATTTTCCTGCAAAACCCATGCTGATCTAAGCTTGCGTTTGAAAAAGGGGTGCACATTTAGTTTGACAAAAGAACTCGCAGACGCAATGCTTTGAATGTAGTGATCATATCACACTCCTGGTAGTGGTGATTTGTTCTGAGTATAAATAAGTAGTTTTGATATTTTGTTAAGGTTGTTGCGCCTCTTTCGTCACCTTAGTGAGAAAAATAGAGGTGCTTGCAAGCTTAGTTGGGTTTTCTAAGCAGGACAGCTGCAAGGAAAAGGGTTAGAGAAAGAAATATAAAACAACAACTAAGAATTAAACTAAGAAATAAAACAACAACTAAATTAATGAGCATAGGGACATAAGGACAAAAGAAACAATTAGACCCAGGTCACCAATGATAAGGCTTATATTAGTGAAAGAAAACACCGAGAAGAAAGAGGACTATGAGTCCCTTCTTCCTCCAAGGGAGGTCTCTTGGACCCCCACAAATAAGCTCTTCTTACAACTTTGAAAATGAAAATGGTTAAATAATTCTTTGCTAATCCACTCAAGGGGTGAGATGGATTGCCCAATGCAATGATAATGATAGAAGATTCCTCAAGAGAATAATGGCAGCATAACTTTTCTATGAATTCCTTGAAAAATGAAGTGTATCCATGGCCTTTTTATAGCATTCCTTTGAGGTATTGTCCAACTAGTTTGTAGTGTGTAAAGAGGATAATTAGGGCATTTCTAGGTCTTTGACTAGCCACCCAGTCGAATCTAGTCTAGATTTGAGTGTCAAATCAACTTGGAAGTTGAACCAGAAGTGGGTGGTAGGCCGACCACTCTCATAAATACGTCATTTCTCAGGTGCGCGGATTTTTGCAAAAACAGTCGCGCATCGTGTGCATGTGCGTGAATCATGCGTTTATGTTTTGCACATGTGCACGCGTGCCCTGTGTCTCCATAGCACCCTTTAATTTTTGCACTAGTTGTATATTTTTTGACCCTTTGTAAATGCTTTTGTGTTAATTCGGGTCCATGGGTGACCTCATAACTGTTTGACAATGCTGAATTCTTGTAACCATTTGCGGACGAAATTTCAATGATAACAAAGGTCGTCGACTGGTTGAGCAGAGATCCCTATTTTGTAATGTTTTTATGCCATAACTGTTCTTTGGTTATGTATTGGATTTGAGACTTTCATATTAATAGAAATCATCCTCTTTTCATCTGTTTGTAAAAACTGTGATAAAACACTCAGGCATGGAGGATCCAGTCGAGGGTTGTTATGTTGTTGTAATGTAGGTTTGATTGCAGTGGTAGCGCGAATATTTTTAATCAGCTTCCTTGTCATATTTTCCCCTCTTACACTGAATGGATCAGGCATGGAGGATCCAGTTGAGTTGTTGTAGCTGCATGGTGATGTAGGTTTTATCATTGTGTTTTTGTGACTATGTTGTTTGGACATATTTCAATGTCTGAAGCTTGAGCTTAAGAGTGATCTTGAGTCTGAGTTTTTCTTCTCCAAGCTACTTGAAGGCATGATGCCTGTAGTAGTCTTGTCCACCTTTATTACTAATTCTTCCCTTTGCTCACACTTAAAATCAATTCACTGACTGAAGTTAGTTGTGGCCCTCACTTCCCTATGCATTTCTTTTCCATTTTTGTGTTGAACATCATTCATATATTGAGTTTTGGCCATTGACCTCCAGTCATATAAAACCAACATCGAAGAAAAAATATGATGGGTACTGGTCTTCTCCTCCCACAATATGAGGGTCACTCTTAGTGCTAACAGATGGATCCTTGAAATTTCAAGGCCCATATCAATGAGTGAATAAGCATCAAAACTAGTGCAGACAAGAGGCAGTATGTTACCAATGTTGGTGGAGTCGTTAGGCTCGTAATGTGAAATTTAGTCAATGGTGAAAATTTTCCTATTATGGGGGAACATCATCGTCTGAAAAATAGAAGAATCCACTACCTTCATAGCATACATGTAGCTACGTCCAAACAATATATTGTAATCGATTGGGGCATCAATAACCTCAATGTTGATGAGGATGGTTTTTCCCCTGAGTTCGATGGGGAATTTTGAAAGATCCCTTCAGGGGAGGATAGTTGACCATCATAGGCTCTTAATGTGATGGCGGCTGGTATAAGCTCTGGGGAGCCAAGTTTCTTCCATACTGTTTTTGATCAAAATCTGGACCAGGGGTCAAAATTTAGCTCAAAAATCAAAGTTCTCAAAATTTCCTCAAAATGAATGGGTGTGTATACCTCATCGTCACAAACCCAACGCAACTCATTTGGGTTCAAACAGACGTCGGATGAGAGAGATATCATGATTTGTTCGAATCGCCAAACAGGTAAAACAAATGAGTGCTGACTGTACAGTCTATATGGATGCTGACGTGGCATGTCCGTATGATGATGTGGTAGAGCTGAATTGGAAGAGGTATGACCACTGATGTGGCAGGTGACGTGGCATTCATTTATTGGCAGATTTTGGACGAATGGTGTTTCGACACGTGGCATTTAATGGGAAAATGGGGTGGTGCCACGTGGCCCAGTCGTGGGCTGCCACGTGGCACCATGGAAATGGTTATTTGTTCAAAATTTTATGGAGTCCGTGGGATTCAAACCTCGAACTTCCCCACCGTACAAAGCTTTGGCAATGGCCACCCTACCGGCATGCCATACATTGTTCCTTGACTTATATGTGAGTTTATATTTATTTAAATTTACATTGTTTAATGGATGGCGCGGGGGTCCGGGCTGGGGCTTAGCCCCCATCCTGTGGTCGCACACCAATTCATATGACTACACTCTCGCGCGCATTTCCAATGGTTTATAAACTTGTGGTTGCATTGTATACATATGACCATTATATATTGTGCGCGCACATATTTCGTGGAGTTCAGCCCTTGGTTTTGGGTGCTATTACCATATGACCCTACACAGAGCATGCAGGGATTGGTTTTGGTTTATTTTTAAATGGTTGAGATATGTGCCCGCCACTTGTCATTGATTCATTCGCTTTGTAAATGGAGCCCTCTTTTGCGATAGCGCGAGGTCGTATGGACCCTTGTGACCACGACCTTGGCAGTTAAGGGTCGGGCACGCCCTAACTGTCCTATAGTTTGATCAGTTTTTGTGGTCATGCGCGGTGCTAGGTTTTAGCATGATTTTTTGAGCGTTTTCTTGGTTGAACGTATAAAGGTGCATTTTGGTGAACCAGAGACAGCAATCTTGAAGGAAGAGAATGGCAGGAGGCCTATCTTCTTCATTTTTTGGCCAAATGAGGTGCCGAAAAATCCCAGCTAGAGGTTTTTGGACGTTTTGAATCCATTGGCACTGTTTTCATAGCCATTTGAAGACTTATTTTGTATAATTTTAACCATTGAAGTTTCAGGAAGCTCCAAGGAGCTTGAAGCCCTCATTGTTTGAGGTCTTGCTCAGATGAGCCCATGTTTGTTTTCTGTGATTGAATAATCATTTTTGGCTAATTATTATTCTCTGGACATTTTGGGATAGGTTTCAGATCCATTTGAGGACTTTTACAGGTGTTTTTTTCCACAGAGAAGCTCAGGGAAGCTTAAGGCCACATGTAGAAGAGGTCATGCCCGGATGAGACATGATCCATTTTCAGAGTTTTATTAGTCATTTTTGGGGTTTTTATGTATTATGATCCCAATGGTACAGTCAATATTTCCATTGGAGTTGAGTAGCATATTGTAAAAGAATCTTTGACAAATTAATCCCAGAGAGCCAAGTCCATTGAAGGAGGCTCAAGGAGATGTATCCCAAAGAGGGGTGAACTCCTTTATCATGTTGTTATTGTTGTGAGTGATTGTTGGTTATTATTTGCTGCAAGTTATTTTTTATGTTGCATTTATGAAAACAACATATTTAATCTTGCAAATACCTCACACATAACCATTTAAAAGAAGCATGAACTTAACACATAATTTATCTTGCATATTTTAACACATGGAGCAAGGTCCTGTAAAGTTTATTTTTAATGAAGTAGAGGGTGCTTGCATAGCATAACAAGTTAGCCCACTATTTTCAGATCAAGTGGTATCAGAGATTAGTTTCTTTTGCTCATGTATTTTCCATTGATAGCTTGAGATTTAGCTATTGGTATTTGTGCAAGTTTTGTGTTGAAGTTTGATATCTTGCAAGGATGGAGGAAGCTTCAAAC
>SNQJ01S0063676.1:0-22147 GCA_010110895.2 Picea sitchensis | reverse complement strand
ATATGAGTATTTTTCTTTTCCCCTTTTTCTTTCTCATTTTTTTTATTTCATTTATTTATTTTCTCATTTTTAATTCTATATATGAATATTTTTCTTTTCCCCTTTTAATTCTATATACTTCATGCATATGGGTAGTGCTATGTTTTATAGTTGTCTATTATGTTTTTTTATTAAATCTTGTACCTGTTTATCATAAGGAGATAGTTACAATTTTCGAAAGATATTGTGATGTGCAATGATCTCTTGCTTATGCGCGGAAGTGTTTTCTTTGAAAATTTCTCTGCATCTCGCATATGTGTATGTAGTGTGGTTTGCACATGGTTTTTTTCCTGGGAAAGTGAATATTCAATCTGTTTTCAACCCCTGTATGGATAATTTATATCAATTCTTATTTTGTGACTGGAGATATGGATATTTACCTATGTTTCTTGGATAGATGAAATTAGTTTATGTGCTTCTTGTCTAATAGTATATGTTTCATTCATAGTTCAGGTGATATGTTTTATTAGACTTATTTTTTATGTTTTGTTTAATGCCATGGTGATTCATCATATGCAAAATTGTATGTGTTGATAGTTCTCTTTGAATTTCATTTCATTTTAAGGTGCCTTGTACAGTGAACATTCTTTCTATTTTCAGTCACCGAGTGGATAATTGATATCACTTATGAGGCATCTATGCATTGCATTTCTTTTGCAAGTCGAAAGATATTGTGATGTGCAATGTGTTGTTGTTTATGTAAGGAAGTGTCCACTTTGACAATATGTGCATGCCGCAAAGTCGTGTCTTTTGTGCTTTGTGCAAGGTTTTTGACCGAGGCATTGAACATTGGGTCTATTTTCAATTCTTGTGTAGATAATTGATGACAATTCTTATTTTTCATATGTATGTGTATGGTCATTCACCTATGTTTCTTGGATAGATGAAATTATTTTATGTGCTTCTTGAATAATAATATATACTTCATCCATAATGTAGGTGATGTGTTTTTATGGACTCATTCCTGGTGTTTTTTTTAATGTGCTTTCCTTGCACAATGAACATTAAATATGTTTTCAATTGTTGTGCGGATAATTGATATCAATTCTATGGAATCTATGCATTGCAATTCTTTGGCACAATGACACTTGCAATACCTTTGCAATGAACATGTGCGTGAAATCCATGTAGTAATGTCTTTGGCATTTCCATTTATATTTGGAAATGCAGATAGTTGCATTTTTTCGAAAGACATTTCTTGATGTCAAGAATCCAATGCAATTATTTCAAGAAATAGAATATTGGTTCGTTTTGATATCAATGTAATGCATGCATATCTTTGTTGTCGAGGAAAAGAAAGAAATGATATATTGGTCCATTGGTAATTCGGTGGAAGAGCGATGAAAATGGGAGGGAGACTTGGACTGCATAAAAAAAATATTTTGCAGGTGACAATATTGTAATGTGCAATGTGTTGTTACTTATGCGAAGAAACGTTTTCTTGAACAATTTGTCGGTGTCCTGCATAACTATGTCATTTGTGCTTTGTACAGGTTTTTTTCCTGACACAATGGACATTTGGTCTGGAAAAAAAATCAATAGCCTGAGTCCATTTGTTATCTAGCACCTTCAAGCTATCAAGCTTGGCTTGATCCCAAACTATTGGCTCTATTGGTAACAAAATCGAGTTCACTTTAGCTTGTCTCTTTAACCATTCATGTAACATACATGGAAATTTCGTGAAGAAGAGCTCATGCATATCCAAGTAAAGATATTTTACTTTCCATTCCTTCGCATTCACCCACAATCCTTACATCTCTCACAAGGAAAAAACATCATCTTTCACTTCTATCCAATCTTGTATCTCCTCCTTAGAAGGATGCCAACTAATTTTTATATTCCTCCATCGATCTCAACAAGACTTCAGGTCCCGACAACAGAACCATTTATTGGGCATTCACCTTCATTCCACGCTTGCACACGTACCTTCCTTCTTAATGACGAAGAATTTTAGACTCGGGGTTCATCCAAAGTTCTCCAAAAAAACCCTAAAGAACTAGCATATCAATCCTCGGGCAAGACCAAGGAAGGTCTCCCTTGAGATGCATAGAGGATCACATAGACCATAAGGTCTTGTGAGAGGGATGAAGGATTAAATGCACAAAACATTACTGCAATTGGCATCCATGTAACTCAGGTTTGATAATCTATTTAGGACTAAGAATTGAACCTATACACATACCGTTTCAACTCATTCATAACATACACATAGTAGATAAGAACTTCCATGTCTTTATTACTAGAAGTGTTCCATCATATCAAAGATATATAGTGCATTGAACAACTGCCTATGACAACCACCGAACATCATATCATTATTATATAAAACGATGGAAATACAACACAATGCACCATGCGACTTGCATTAGGACTTAGAAATATCAAAGACACAAGAATATATTCAAAACATCTGAACATGCTTTCAAATTCTGGAAATTTTGTTGTTCTCAAAATATTACTAATGGAAGTGTCATTTGCAGGTTGTTCACTCTCACTCTCGCAGGTCAGGTCAAGGGATGGTGTGAGAATTTGTCGGTTGTCTCTATTCACATATGGGAGCAATTTATACGTAAGTTTTGGCATGCTTTTGAGAATTATGATTATGATGATTTGTGTAGAGATATCAGAGCTTAGGAAGAACGAAGATGAATCTCTTAAAGATTTTCTTATTAGATTCATGAATCTTTGCTATAGATTTCCTTTCAATGATAGGCTTCCCTCTACCAATGATTTGATTTTATGTTTAGTTTCTCTTACTAATGAAACATATGAGCCAATGGATGAAAAATATAAATCATGTCTTAATGTACTTTTACATGTTGATTTGGATTCATGTGAAAATGTTGAAAATGCTAATGGTTTGGATGGAATTCATATGTTTGGATATTTCTTTACTATGGGGGATATATATCAGGAGACTTCTTCTTCAAAAGAAATATATGTATCCTCCACCCTCCATTCCCCCTCTCCTTCCTTGTGAAGAAACATAGACCTCTTGTGTTGTAAATTCAATTTCAAATTATTTTGTAGCTGGCCAAGAGGGGTTTTTCCTATTGATAATAGGACATTTATGGTCACACAGATGGTTATGTCAGGTTCTCATTATCCCAACTCTTCTTTTTCATCACAAGAAATGGAGTAAGATATGGAGTGAAACCTAAGTCTGATCATTTTGTTAATGAAGAAAATTTAGATACTCATGACATGAAATTTTCCTCACCCATGGATAAGTTGGAATTAATTTATGTTGATTTGAATTGTCTTGTTGTTATAAATTCTCCTATTTCAACCAACATATTGCAAGAATGTTTTCCTACTATTGATGGGTTAGTTATTGAACCTTATTGTTCTACTAATTCTTTTGAATTTCTCCTCTCTTCTAACCATGTAGAGTATATTTTGAAATATTCTCCGAGATCATATGTGTCTTGCAGGAGAAAAAAAACTATGTTGATTATTTCACTCAAGGAGAATAAATAAACATACAAAACATACCACTTTTATCACAACAATCCACTTTTTCTTGAAAGAGGAAAACCATGTTGAGGAATAACGAGTTGATTGTGAAACCATTCCAAGTGTGGAACCTACCGATTCACTATCAGTTGCTAATGTTCTTAAGGAGGAGGAACTACCATTCAAAGAGTTAATTTTTGAAAATGTTTTTTTGTTCTAGAGAATCTTTTTATTCTCTGAATTCTTCTACTTATTATTATTTGTATCCTGATCTCTTTATGGTTTGATTTTGTAGGAATCACCCATTTCCCTATTCAAATAAACTCAATAGAGCCAACACCTTTTGTAGTACTTTATGGTGGTAATCTGCATATGGAAGATAGAGAGGATAAGGCCTCTTCACATGAACTTAATACAACTATGAATCAATTTTTTTCATGGGATCCTTTGAGCCACTTTGAGTCCCTAGTAATGATCCTTAAAATGAATATTAACACCTGGTATTACCTACTCCTACATATCCATTTGTTCAAAGCAATGATATGAAACATTTGTAACTATTCAATCACCATCTTTATCATAAATAAATTAACATAGATATAATATGTAATACCCTTGTTTTCCAGGCTTGTAATTAATCATTAATCATGATCACCATGCTATGGCATGGGAACAATGTAAATGTATTATTTAGATTTCCAATGTGCGACTATGGGAGTAAATTCTTAAGAGTATTGGCCATGATATCATTGAGGAAAGAATGGGGTTCATTAGTTCTTCCCTGCTGTTATTTGAGATAATAAGCCTCATCTAGATCCCAAGGAGAATCAATTAATGAAGGAAGGATTGGTGGTTGGATAATCAACCACCCTCATGAATGAGCATGTTCCTAGCTGAATAATGTCATCCCGAGAATTACGAGAGATGCGGAATGTTGATGTTGTGAAGACATTCTCTAAAGATAATAATTAATAATATAATTATTATCTATTTTTAAATATAGTATATAATAAGTAAATGATAATAATAAGTGGTTATTGATTATTCAGGGACACATCCTTTCGTAGTGGTCTGCTTATGTTCTATATGGAACACTCATTATTGTATTAATATATCGAATATCTCTCATATCTCATATGAATAAAACCAACATGGTATGGTAGGGACTAGGATTGACTCTGTGAGGTTAGGAAAATGAGAGAAATAGCTTGTCGTGCAATGCAATCATCAATAGATTTGTTCTGTGATCAATATTCTTATTAAATGGGTGACTGCATGGATGGGGGGAGTTGATTCCTTCCCCACATCTAGTGATGATTTGTATGATAACAATCCAATCTCCATCTGAGCAATTATCACTAAAACTGACGTGTGAATCAACCCTATTGACGTCTTTTACTCACTAGACTAAGCTTTGTTGGGATATATTAATTGACAACATAGGTTATGTTGTTTGTTTTGGACAGCCGAATAAATAAGTTAAAGTTTTTCACCATCCACATGAGTCCCAAACCTAAACCTATTTTGTTGTCTATGCTTCACATAAAAGCATGACATCACGACCATGCCATCTCTAGTCTCTATTAAAATCACCACAGCTAGTTAATGCGTGTAATTTTGTGATGAGGAGTTACGATGATGATATAATGGGCATGTCATTTTAAGTTTATTTCCTGGCTATCTGAGTGCATACCACGATTGTATGAGCGGAATTTTTTGTTGTTGCGGGGTGGTCACGTTCTAGGAATATTGACCACTTTGCTCAAGCGATTAGGATCAGAGGAGGAGGGAGGAGGAAGGGTGATTGTTATTGTGGTGGTAGTAAATTGTAAGGCCCTCTTTGGCCACCATTGAAGATAGGATGGCAATGGATTGATGATCATAACAAGTATTTATGTGTTATGATGTATTGCCATGCACTACAACTTCAATGTCATGATATGTCGATCATGTTTCCCTATAGGAGCCCAGAGCACTAGGTGAACGCCTACCTCTTCTTTTCGCGTTCCTACTTGTTCTTATGATTTATTTACTAATTACTAGAGAGGAAATTGTTGGAAAAGTATAGTTATCTGGTCTTTGAAAATCTTCCTTAGGAGGTGGAACCAGCATCTGGGGTTGTTGGAAACCTAATCCATTAACTAAGAAAATGTGTTATGAGAGTTTACTTTCGAATAGCATTATTGTTCGAAAGGGGTGCACAATACACAAATGTGTGAAGCGTTGGCACATCTAATTATAAATAGATCTCCTTTATATTATATATGAAGAATAAATGAGGAGTCACCTCCAAAGGGAGTGTTGAGTTTTTACATTGAACTGTGAGAACTGGGTATGTATGATAAGTATGGTCCAAGATGAATTGTCATGATCAACATTTATTCTCTCGACCAAAGGATTCCATGATTGGGTGTATGTTGAACAAAGTCCTCATAATAATTTGGGGAACATGACTCTCAGGAGGAGCTTCACTCCAGTGAAGCTTGAGGTTGGACACATGGAACCATTCAGGTGTTTCGACATACATTCATGTACCCAAGGAGAAAGGAACAAGCTAGACCCTTCAGTTAGAAAGCGTACATTTGTGGGCTCTGATGTGAGTCTTTGAAGGCATCACTGAGGATACCACATCAGTGACAGATTGAGGTGAGTAGAGACGTTATCTTTGAGGAGGATGTATCCTTCAAGATATTTAGAGGATCTCACATGGAATTGATAGTGAGAGCCTTGAAGAGATGGTGCCAACCTTCTACCACTCACCCTCCAACAATTCAAATGGATACAATTGAGCCTATTGATCAAATTGATCACGTTGATCTTATAGCTCGATTGATGTTTCCATAGATATTGTAGTAGGTGGGAAGAAGAGACACATGGGACGTCGGGGAATGCATGAGACGAAGGACTGTATCTCTCGTGGTACTTTCAGAGGAAAGAGACCTCAAATATATCTATTCTATGCAGTAGCTATGAGCCACATCATTGATTACGAACCTTCCAGTTATGAGGAGAAGCATATAGTGTGGAGAATACCATGATGGATTATTATTAGTCCATCATGAAGAATGATATAGTATATTGTTGAACGAAGAATGCATGAGCTTCAAATGGATCCTATAAGATCAAACATACAAGCCCGATGAAAGCATCGAGAATCACAAAGCATTTTTTGTTGCTAGAGGATTCTCTAAAGTGGAGGGAATATATTATGAAGATACATTTGCTCTGTTCGATACACTTTGAATGATTATTTCCTCCACGGCATCCATGGAGTTTGGAAAAACTACATCGAGATGGATGTGAAGACAACCTTTCTCAATGGAGAGATTGGGGAAGAAATATACATCAAGAAGCTAGACTAAAATGGTTTAGTCATACATGAAAGGAGTCTCATGTGTGTAGGTTGAAGAAGGCCACGTATGGACTCAAGAAGACACCTAAGCTTGGTATCACAGTTATGGATACCTGATGAGTTTGGGATTCAAGAAAAGTGTTGTTGATCCCAACGCAATACTACAAAAAATATTAATGGTGAGGCCCTGATTTTGGTCGTTTACGTTGATGATTTATTCCTCGGTACAAGAGCTTTATTTTTTGAATGCAAGTATGCATTGGCCTGTTAGTTCGAGATGAAGGACCTTGGTATGATTCACTACTTCTTGGGACTAGCGTTCTGGTAGAGAACTGATGAGATCTTCTCGAGTCAGGGGAACAATTGAGATATTGAAGAAGTTTGAATCTGCCTTCAAACCCATGTAAGCTATACCAATGATAATGAATCTAAAGAAACTAAGTGTGTCTTCTTAGTTTGTGAGAAAATTGATCACGACTAAATGCAAGTGATTGGATAATTGATGTATCACGGTAAACACCGGACCAAATATTTGTTATCACGGTGAGTGCACTTAGCAGTTTATAAGTCGAGATGAACACACACTAGATTGTTGTGAAACATGTTGAGATACTTGCAAGGAATAGTGCCGACGTAATTAGAGATATACTTCCGGTATTATTGATATGATATGGCAAGAATATGTTGACTCTGATTGAGCAAGGAGCGTGAGTGAATGAGAAGAGAACCTTCAAGGGTGTTGCTTCACTTTGGGATATTTCATGGTTTCTTGGTGTGTGACTGAACTTGGTGTTGAGCACAATGAGAAGCATAATACATTGCGTAGTGCCAGCCGCCCTTTGAAGTGTGGCTTCTGGCTCCCTTACACATCTATCTGAACATGTGTCGGATCCCACCATTATTCATTATGGTAACCAAAGTTGTGTGAAGATCTCACAGAATCCAGTGTTCATGACAAATGAACCACACATTGAGATCAAGTACCATTTCATCAGATACATGGTGAAAAGGAAGAGTGAGGGTTTTGCAATACCTTCTTACAGGTGGGCAGTTTTGATGTTCTTACCAAACTGGGATTAGAATTTTGAAGTACTTCCATGTGAGACTTGGCAGCATGGCGGTCCTCCCTCGAGGAGGTGTTGATGTTCACGGCTTCCACAGAGACATTCTCCAATTTGTACTCCTTTGTGACTGAGTTTTTTTTATTTGTGATGACACTTATCCCTTCTTGGATAAGTGGTTTTGGGCTTATCGAGAAGGGATAAGTGTGGTTGGGATTATAACCCAATGTCTCATGTGGAGAGCACATGAGGGACATGTCAAAACCAAGTTGACCCTTGGCGTCATACACTATGGGAGTTGAACCCTGAGTGTTTCTAGAGGGTGTAGCCTCTAGAAGTGCACATGGAGTTGTAATGTGACAAACTTTTCTAAGATGTGCTCCTCTATGAATTGAGTTGAGTTGATAGCGAGGGACACTTATCCGAGAGGGATAAGTGGAACACTTATCAAGAAGGAATAAGTGTAGTTGGGATTATAACCCAACATCATGTAGAATCTGGCGTGACATGTCAAGGGAGTTGACCCATGATGGCATACACTATGGGAGATGACCCTAGTGTTTATAGAGTGTGTAGCCTCTGGGGTCACATGAGTTGTGTGACAAACATTCTCGAGATCATACTCCTTTGTGAATTGGGTTGAGTTGATCTCTAAGGTTACTTATTTGAGAATGGATAAGTGCATTTGAGCTTATATTTATCGTCCATATTCATGAGAACATGAGGACATGTCAAGGGAGATTTGACACTGATGTCTCCACACTATGGGGAGTTGACCCTAAGTGTTCCTAGAGGGAGTAGTCTCTAGAAGTTCACATGGGAGTGCTATGTGTGACAAATCTTTTACTATTATGAGTGGGGTTTGTACCCTTGGTACATGTCTCGAGGCGATGGTGTGTACTACTATGGAAAGATGCCTCCCTAGCTAAGAGGGTATTGATGTTCAACATTGGTCATAAATTCTCCTACATTGGGTTGCATACAAAGGGAGATATGATACATTCTAAAGGTGCACTTACAGCTGATAAGCAGACTGAGACATATGATCCTTCCTTGATCATGACAATGAATAATATGGATTCGAGGTGCTTGAAGTGTTTTCCATATGTCAGTTAGCATCAAGCCGACATTCACTCATAGGTGTGTGCTTGTGTGAAAGATCTATTGTAGTCTTTGTCCTAGTCATGGTGATTTGACAAGGAATGATAAAGACTCAGGGTAGTATATGCTATTACATGTGGATTCAAAGTGAGCCTAATCTTAAGGATATTTAATTGGTTCAGAGGGAGAATCACAGAAGGTTTTCTCCTGGGTTGGTGGGAGAGAGATGTCTCCCAAAGACTCACAAACAAGTTTCATGAGTCTAAGGTGAATTTTGTATACTTCAAAAACAAGAGTGGCATGTTAGAGTAGCCACCGTTTAGAGGGAGTGTTGATGTTGGACAACATCGGGAAGACCTTCTCTAAAGATAATAATTAATAATATAATTATTATTGATTGTAAATATAGAATATAATAAGTAAATGATAATAATAAGTAGTTATTGATTATTCAGGGATGCATCCTTTCATGGTCACTTATAATTTATATCCAACACTCATTATTGTAATAATATATCAAAATATCTCTCATATATCATATAGAAAAAACTAAACATGGAAGACCAGGATGACCCAAGTTTCCTTTTGACAAAAGGAGCCCGAGATAGGTCAGAACACACTTGTGGGAAAAGATATACAAAAAATAGGGACAAGAGACATGGGGAATAGGTACACATGGGGCTATGTAGAGAGTAGGAGAGACACCAGATAAGAGTGCATGCACATAGGGGAACGCACGATCTGGATATGCATAAGAAAAGAGGAATGTTGTGAGCTTAATGATGGGAAAGAATTTGATAAAACATCGCAGGGATGTTGTGACAAAGTGAAGGTGTTTGAAATGGCATAGTTCCTAGTGATATCATGGCTGGAACATGGGGTTGCCAGTGCTAAGAATGAATGCCTAGCAGGTGTATGGTTGGATGGAAGGAGAACACCCATGGTTAGTTGGTTAAACACATTAGAAATACACAGAATTATTATCATACCCTGTATATTTGTGTTGTAACTGTAAAATAAAGTTAGATATCCTTTGAATGTTTAGGGGATGTGCATGTTTCTTGATGGTTAGATTGTGTTCATTTATCTTTTGCTTGATTTTATGTTTAAGCAAGTAAGGAACTACATGTTCTATGCATAAATGGTTGAGCCCTGTGGTGGCTCAAGTTACAATAAATGAATTATGAGTTCATCGACCTTGGACTTAATTTCCCATATGTATGTCAACATTACCAACTATTTTGAGTCTCTTGGGAAAAGGAGTATGTTAAGCTAAGGAGAAAGAGCACAAAGTGCATGCCAATGCCTAAGTCTTTCAAAACTAGCAATTTCGGGAGAAAGATGTTCAACGCCTAATTATTTCATGGCGTGAGCTCGGGAAAGGATAGCGAATTTGATTCTTGGCGGATATCATTTCGTTTGGAAGACGATTGGATGAGATCTGTTTGGGACGATTCAAGGTCTATCTAGATGGTTGGATTTGGATAAGGAGCACATGTGTTAACCCTTGAAGTCCTTCGTGATTTCAATGAATTTTGAGTACTTTCGTGGGGATCTTGATCCTAGAAGTCTGAAACCGAGAAGTTAATCTAGGGTGTAGATGCGAGGGGATTCTAAGAGCTATTAACCGTCGGATCTATGATATAGGTAGCCCGACGTTGACCACTTCGATAGGATGGAGGATTTCAGGGTGTAGTATCGCCAGAGGGGTGTTCAACGTGAACCTTGAACGCAAACGAACACAAACATTCAAAAGTTCCAAATGTTGAGCATTAATCTTGAATGGACAAGGCCACATGGAGATATTTTGGGACTTAGGGTATAGGCATTAAGGAAAAGGGGGTGTGACATGGACCCACGATCAACATGCCATGTCACCTGGATTTGAAATTTAATAGACCCTATAGGTCCATTAACACATGACACATGTCACCCAGCAGAAGGGGCCATTATTGTCCTCTTTAATCTTCTGCGATGTCATCTACGGCAATTACATTTCATCCAACGTGGCGAGGAGATCTCGCCAGATGCGGAGATTCGACACTCAGGAAGTTGGAAGAAGGAACATAAAGTGTGAAGAGAACGTTACACATAGAAATTACTCACTTCTATAGTGTCCTGGTATGCGTCATTACAAGTGTAAAGTGTAAGCATTTTGCTCACAAGTGTCCTGGGGTGTCAAAGGAAAGCATCTTGCCATGATGCCTATGTCATTCCTATAGAGACATGAGAAGGACACTTGAAAAACATCGAGCGCCGGAGTTTGGAAGAGGAGAGGTGTTAGCTGGGCTTATGAACCTCTTGCCATCAAAAAGCACCCAAAAGCGTTTTAGACGGGAAGCGTATACCTCTCGAGTGTTGGCTCCCACAGCCAGTCTATCGGGAGGAGGTTGCAACACTTGTATCAACCAGCTGAAAGAGCACTCCTACTCTGGCGGGTGCTGCACCCCCTAAAACCTACTTGAACTCTTCTATAATTCTCGGTACTTTGTTTCACCTGTCCAGGAGGCGTGATTGGTTTACATTGAGAAGAATGGGAAGATATTTTCGCAATCTTGAAGGCATTTGGATTGGGCCCTATCCGGTAGCGTCTTAGGGAAGATCCTCAACTGAAGGTGGCAAATCCTCAACTTCCCTAATGATATCTCAAGTGGTTGAGATACTCTGCAAGGCTATATAAGCAAACTTTCTCATGGTGAAAGGGGATATGGATGGAGAATCATACCAAACTTATGATCTCTCATAAGTATTTGGAAAAGGATGAAGCATGAAACCTATGATCTCATAGGAAACACTACCACAATGAAGTGGAGGCTAATCATCCCGGTTACCGTCATTACGATGCGTGGATCTTTCAGGCTAGGGTTAGACAAAGAGAACTTGACAAAACTACTACATTCCATCTATGGTTGTAAATAACATTTTGTCCTCGTTAATGTAATATGCTTGGCTTTGTTTATTTTTAATTTGTGTTTGACATTACATTAATTTGTCTCTAATTAGATAGGTCTACCTCGAACTAATATCAATAGAATAGGAAGTGGTTGTACTTTTGTTTGTCTATAAGGCTTATCCCGGGGAGCTCAAGATTGGAGTTCAAACCAAAGTCTTTGTTGAATGAAACTACCGGTAAAGAACATCTTTCTCCTTCCTCTTCATCCATTAGTTTGTGTAGACCTAAAAAGTATGGTGACCATGATAAGCACTTTTGTCTTAGAGTTAAGAGTCAAGCTCTTTGAGGAGATCTACATCCCGGAAGATTTTCCTTCCTTGGCTGGCGACTCCAGGGGGATCGAATCAAACTTTTGGTTTGATTTTTCCTCATAGACCTCGTCTTACCCTTTTTTTTCAGACCTTGTTCACACCATATGTTTGATTTCATATCTTGATTGACTCTTTACCCCATCACATTGACTTATTTGTCAAAGTGGCGGAAATTTTGGGTTTTGGACATTTTTATGATTTTTATAAGCACGGCCTATGCCCATGTTAGCAAAGTGAAAACACTCCCTAAAGATCTCAGACAGAGCTTTATAATTCTCTGTTGGCCCTTTACAGAATTTCGACCTTTTTGCAAAATTACCTTCTAGAATTGTGTTTTGTGCAACTCAGTCTCTGTTTTTTCCTTTGTCCAACTTCTTGATGCTTCATTACATCTTCCTAATGAAATTTGACCCTCTACAGCCAGGAATAAGCACCTTGTTGTTGTTGTTGAAGTTTGGTGGCCTTCTTCATATTTTTTGAGTTTTGTTGTTGAGAGCTTGAAATCAATCCACTTTTTTTCTCTTCCTATCAAGCTTGAAGCGAGAACTCTAGTGAAGAGCATCAACAATTGATGAATCATCTTGTTCGGTTCTTCGAAGTCATTGTTCTTAAAACATCTCTCTTTTGTGTGAAATTCTTGATTTTTCTTTGTTATCTTTGTTTTCTTTTTGCTTCTTGTTTTTAATCACAACAAGAGGGTTTTGTTTGTATGAAACATATGCTTGTCTGAGTCTCCTTGATATAAAAGGTTAATTGGCAGGAGAAGTGTGGTATTGAATTAATCATTATTCGCACCCAAACAATAAAGACATCTTATTGTTTTTTCATATTAGAAGACATTTCAAAAAAAATTTAGCGCCACATTGGATTTGATTGAAAATTTGTTTGAGGACATTCCTTATTGGTGTTTGATAGTGAAAACAACTCTCTTCCTTAAATAGACATTCATCGAAAAAACGGCCTTATCATCTTTTATGCATTTTGGGGATTGAGTCATCATTTCATCCGTTTCACTTCCATGCACACCTCTTTGAGTAAACACTAAAATGAATGCTAATTAGAAATTATCTAGAACATTTTTTTTCTAGGATCTTCCACAAACATTAGACTAGGATTAGCACTTTGGATTAGGTTGTGAGCATAAATCTCCAAAATTTCAAAACAAACATTAGCATCTGAGCTAGGGAGAGTCAAATCAAATTATCACATAGGATTTCGAGGATCCCCCTCTCACCTGAGGGTTACACAGTGCGCCTTTCGAAAGCTAGGATATTATCCCCTCAGGTAGTTTGATTGTATTGGTCGAGATGTCATTATTATGGGGGTTCTTGAAGGTATACCACAATGTTGAGTGGAAGCCTTTCAAGAGTATTTCGGGCTAGATACCACATACCCATTGGTTGGTTTGTCGGTACCCACCAGGAGGGATATTTGGTGGTGGTAACCTTAGTAGCCACAATCTTTAAGGTCTTACACAAGGTGAAAGTGAATGGAAGTCTCACTTTGTGCCAGGAGCAGACATTGGTCAAACTCCTTTCGGGCTCCTTGGAGGTAAATCCACAGTGCTAGCGTGGAAGCTTGCACCAGGTGAAAGTCCATTAAGCAGGACACCATTATGCTTGTTCCACCATATCCCTAACCCTTCTTGAATTGATCATGCAATATTGGATTTCATCTCACCAACTAGCGGTCATCGAGAGAAGGTTTTATTTTAACGGTTGTGATTCCTAGATTCTATTAGTATCTCGTTTCTTTTCGGTGGATTGGCCATAGATTTTTAGATACGATTTTTTTTTTGCCAACGCTCCGACCCTCCACACCGTTTGTGTAGGGTATAGGGACTTCCCCCGGAAAATATGGAAGATACTACCCTTGCACCTCATTTCTATGGAGGAATCTCCTCAATAGAAGCGGGATTTCCACGACATTATAACCTCTCCCAAGAGGAAGTTCCACCTCTTTAGAGGAATTTTAAATTTTTTCTGATTCTCTGGAGGCTTTCTGCATTTCTGAGGGATATGAGAGGCATTTCTCCAACTAAATTCAGTCGACGAATTTGTCGTTGTCAAAACCTTACGGCGTTCTGACTGAGTCTCATTCAAACCCTCTAGTCGATGACCCTTTTTGGACCACATACATTGTTCGAAGTCCACCGCTCATGGTGTGGGATCTTTATGGACTAAGAACATGTGCAGGTATACCTGTTGTATCTCAAATTCCTGAAATATATGTCACCTACACCGTACCTTTAAATTTTTTTATCGGTACTACCATTTTTTTCAGCTACACTGTCTGTTGATCTGAACATGCCATTTGTTGGCCCAAGTTCCACTTTTTCTTTCCAGACGGCTCACTCTACAATTGTCCCTCACGTTCCGACTATTCATGCTGGTAATGCAATGGTTAGCCAAGATGCAATTTGCACACCAGTAACAACTAGACCTTCATCATCACTTCCTTTTGGGTACAAAGCACTGAATTCTTTCGTTGTCACCACTACCCAAGTTATGCCTAGAAGTTATCTACCTATACAACAACCCGGAGGAACCGATCTTGGTAGCTTTAATCCGTCAAGCAGCGTCAGTCAATCATTTACGTCTGGTTCCCAGATTCCAGGGACTCCACCTCATGCTAGGGGGAAAACCTCCTTTCGGAGGACAATAACCTCCATTTGGAGGAACTTTACCTCATGCTAGGGGAAACCCTCCAAATTAGATCCTACCACCAACCACATGGACAAAATGTGTCTACAGCTTACCAATCCGTGGAATATTCCTTTTCTAGGAAACCCACAGTACTCATGGGGACACAATCATAAGCGCCACGGCAGCACCTCTTCCCCCTTAAGAGACTCATCTATATCCTCCTTATGGATAAAACATCTACCTTAGGGCAGAGCCCAAATGCGGCTTATAATCCTCAAAACCCATCCGGTTATACTTCGCTCGTGCATGTTTCTCAAACCCCCTCAAATCTGTGTACCTGGTCAACACCAACCTCTGAGGACCCATTGTTTACAATTATCCACCTAACCCATTGTATGGTCCTCTTGGTGTTCCTATGCCACACCGATATCACTGCGGGGATTAGACAACTACCTTTCACGGCAACTCTGGATCTCGGACTTGTCTGAGTTAACGAATGATCCTATTTTTTCATTCTCCGGTTTGGCTAGCTATTCTAGTTAAACTTCCTTCTGATATTCCAAAATTTGAAGAAAAGTCGAGGAAGACCCAAACAACCATGTGATGAATTTCCATTTGTGTTGTTCATTGAAATCATGGATAGTTTTATAATGTTTCGTCCTTTTCAACGAACACTTATGGGTTCTGCTGACAGAGAAGTGGTATATTGAACTACCACGTGCTTCTTTTCAGATTTCAACTCCCTTGCCATGTATTTCCTCACACACTTCCAACTACCCATTCGATGCGAGACGAGTATCCAGTGTATTCTCAACTATCGGACAAACCGTTGCATACCGTTCAGCATTTGTGAATGGAGATGGCGAGGTTGTCAAGCTATCATTCCTGACCAATTGTTGGCGAATGGTTTACTAAATCACTTTTAGCCCCGATTGCTTGTGATGTTTCCATGGGAGGAGTGGTCACCGAGGAAGAAGATATTGCCAGTGGTGCTGGAATTTGGTTTGTTACGAATTTGGTACTACGTATGAATTGATACCAAATGCTACGTCCGCCGCGATCCATCCAAACCATCGTCTACCTTGCATGCGGATGGGTTGTTGTGGCTGTCAAGCCAATCTACTTCGGTCATTTGGAACAACCAGTGGTCCACTTGACGATACGCTCCTAGTTCGACCACCCTAATCTACACGCCCTCAAACTTCGGTCTACGAGGTGAATGTGGTTCAATCGACCCCTTCACAACAATCAGGTAGATAAGAAGAGACAAAGAAATAAACCAAGAAAAACAATACAATGAACAACCAAAAAATCAAACTCAAACCCTGCTGGCGGGAAAAAACAAACCTTCAGGGTTTCCAGCATGTCTCATTTGTGGTGATGATCACTATAAACCAAGATTGTCCACATCATGATGAAATTGGTAAAGCTTTTAAAGGGAAATTCACAACCAGCGTACTTACCCAACCTTTCCACAACAACAATCCTTGGTTTCACAAACCCCCACGCAGGGTAGTTCAATCCATCCTAATGATGAGGCCTCACCAAGTGCCCACATTTACATGTTTAGGGATTAATCGACCACTCGCTACTATGATAGCACGATACCGCAGATTAAACTTGATAAGCCAAAGACCACTAATGGTTCCTTACCAGACCCACCACCATCTTCCATTAATTCAACACCAATGCTAGCCTGTCCGAGCGCTCGGATCGAAACCTTGATTGACTCCATCTCATGCCTCCTAAGAGCGCTATTGGAAATCCTACCCTTGAAATCTGTAGTTCGTAATGTTGCCCGGAACTACAACATTGTTGAAGATTTGGCTCAAGCACCATGTGCTATGTCGACGTTAGAAGTTCTACAACACTAACCAAGTCAACGTAGAACGCTCTTAGTCTTTGTTGATCTGAGTCATCCGATGGGATCATGTTGCTTGGACAATTATCGTCTTGACTCTCCACCAACTTGCTTTCCAAGTTGATGTTGTTGTTCACAATCAACAAATCCACCAAACTAATGCGGATGAGGAAGCCTCGACTTGTGTCATGTCTTTTGAATGTTGGAAAGGTTTAAATCACCGGTGGTCAACAAATCCCCGTGATGTTACAGACGCCGATAGAGGTTTCATCCCTATGAATATAGTCCCGCCCATCAATTGGGTGGAAAAGGCATTACTGTTGATGTCGGTGAGTGATGCTCCCCTCGATTACAATTGTTACTTGGAAGAAGTTGGTTTTATGCTATGACTATTGTTGCCTCATCAGTCTTGTTGGCAACATTCCTGCGAACCCAAAGGTTGTGCTGATGATCAGTTATATTTTCGACCAATGTGTTCCAGCTACCAACAATATTCCTTTCTTATGAGATCACAAGATCACGTATGAAAGCATTAGTGTTGGATTAATGAAAGATTATAGCCTCATGGGTACCCTCCGCATCATGTTTAGTGATGCGATATGATTTCGTGATGGCTTATCATGTTTGGAATCATCGCGTCCTTTGGATTATACCTCATTCGGATTTAGATTCGATGCACTAGGTGTCACCGTGCCACTTAGTCCAGCCTAAACGTCATATGTTTCTACCCAATCCACTTCTCCCTTGTCGGATGACCAACATCTGTGGCACTTGACAATTCCTCAAAGCAATCGAGTTGAGTTCCTTGTCGTCGACAATCGTTTGCATTTCCCCAATTTTCCTTTTGATGAATCTATTCAGGAAATGTTTCAAATTGACAAGTTACCTTGGGATAATGGTTGTCACCGATCCTCTTTTCTTCACCATTGAAGAAATTTGGGCAGATATATAGTCTATCTCTCCTCTTGATGTCGATTTTCTATCCTCTCCCATGTCTTTGACTTCCGATGATTTGGATCCGTTAGTGGACATGGTGATTTCTTAGGTAGGATTATTAGAGCCACGATCTCCCTTACTCCCTATGGCGACCCTCAACATGTGTTCCTTCTCGAATGATTATCTTCCATCGGTGAGAGACAGGAGCCATGGTGATTTTTGTCCCACATACGGCGTGTCCTTCGAACATTCTTCTCTCTTGGAAGCCATACGTGATCAAAGTGATTCTGACATAGTTTCTCTTCTCTGTGTGAAGCTCATTTAAAAAATGGAATAGAGGCCACGAGGAATGGTTCTTTTCTTGTGTCCAAGATGGTTAAAATGAAGCATCTCTTAAACCTTTTCATCCACCTTCTCTTTTTCATCTACTGGAAATTGGTGACAAACTCAAAGTCGGTGAATGAATTGAAGCTTGGAGGTAATATCTCCGACCTTTCTTGATCATTCTGAGTTAAGCCACTAGCTTTCATCTTTGGAAATACGAAGCTTAGTATTTGTTCTTTCTGCGTGCTCAAGTAAATACATGAGGTACATCCGGTGGACTTTATCCTCTTTTAGGACTGTATGGATACAAAGGAACTAGAGTCTCCTTGAAGCTCTTTTAGGACTCTCTAAACATGAAAGATGGAATTACTAAAAGGTGATATTGATTCGTTTCATACTCGTTAAAAGGTTTGAAGGGTGTCTTTCAGAGTGATAATTTATCTCTTTTCATCCTCCATGAGACTAACATTACGAAAAGGACAACATTGGAGTCATGTTTAAGTTCTTCTCAGACTCTCTAAAGATTTCCGGGCGACCTTGTTCTTTTCACACTAATAAAAGTATTTGAAATATCTGTCAGACGATGGTTATCTATTTTCAGTCTCCATCAAAAACTATACGAAGAGGCTGAGAGAGTTCTCTTTTAAGTGTTTTTCAGGACTCTATAATCATGAAAAACCTTTGAGTTTTACGTGTGGACTCATTAAAGAAACATTTAGCCTTGAGGGCCCTTATGGAATTTGAACCCTTACTTCTTCTAGTTAAGTTAAACAAAGGAAGGAGGAACTTACCAAAGGTGATTTTTATCAAGCGCTATTATCCTCCTCAAACTCGTTAAATTAAAGAGGTACTTGTCTATGTCGGATGGGAAAAAATTGAAAGAAGCAAGCCAAGCGGTTTTTGAGAACATTACCAAGTAACTCTTAGAGTCACCCTTGAACACAACACTTTGTCTTTGTGCACATCTTAATCCATTGAACCTGTCAGACCAATCCTCACAGAGTGTTTCTTACTCTTTTGGGTCACCTGATGAAATTCACGGTATCCATTGCATCATCATTGTTTTTGGTCCATGTCATGTTTCTATTATTGTTGTGCCTAGGTGTTCCAAGGGAAGTATCTTCCTCGATAGTCAACCATCAAAAATATCTTGTCTCAATGCCCATGTCGGACCATGTTCATTTGATCTACCAATGACATCTATGTGTCACGTTTACGTGTCATTGATGGGGGAGATACATCAAGACCCTCCTGATGAGTCTATTCACATGGATTTCAACACATTATCTAGGAAATAGACTTAGAAACCAGTGAGTACTTTTGGACCTGCATGCCTCGATGGTAGGCCTCCTCACGTTCGACGATTGGGTTTTACCTCATTGACCTCCCCGTTGGATGATTCCTATGAGATGTTCAACTTCAACTCATCATTCATTAGTTGGAATGTACTAGTATAGGAATCATTGACATTAATGGTGATCTCCGCGCACTTGATAACGGTTACATCATTGGTCGGTAATCAAATTGTTTTACATACATATTCGACATCGGAGTTCATCTATTCACTTGGTTATATTTGTACTACATCAAGATCAGTAAGAATACCTTGGGTTGAGTGATCAATTTGATATGTACTTTCAGTTTACAGCGGAGTTTCTCTTGAACCATGACACATATCTTGTCACATAGATCCACTTTGTATTAGCCATGGCTATGTCTTGTCATCGTAGATCCACTATGTATTTGTTACCATTAGCTATGATTAGTTTCAGTCATGGGAGTATAGATCCGCAGTGTATTTTCGTTGGCTATATACCTTTTGTCAATACAATTATGGATCGCAATGTATTTTATGGCTGACCATATCTTGCAAGTCTTGATCACCAAGCATGGTATACACATAGGTTTGAAACATCATAATATTTTTGATGTTTGTGGTAAATGGGAGTTCTCTGTGTCTGTACCCTTGCTTGAAAGTTTGCAAATCATTTCAGTTATTAGTTCTTATCTTCTAACTTCATGCTTTGGGGGCAATCATTTACATTGAAATTACTCACTTCAATAGTGTCGCCAAGTGTCATCATTACAAGTGTTGTTAGTGTCACATCTTTTCTGCAAGTGTCCTGGTGTCAGGAAGAAATCATCTTTGATGCCTATGTAGGTGCCTATAATGACATGAGAAGGACACTTGATACACATCAAACACTTGATTTGGAAGAGGAGGAATGGTTAGCTAGGCTTATGAACCTCTTGCCATTTGAAGCAACCACTAAAAGCGATTTTTTTTGGAGGAGAGGAAACTCACCCTATGGGAGTGTTAGCTCCACATGTAGTCTATCTAGGAGCGTTATAACAATGTATCCACCCTTTTGAAAGAGAGCTCCTACTCTGGTGATGGAACCCCCTAAAGCCTACTTGGGAGTGCTATAATGCTGCAGGTAGCCCTTTTGGAGGAGTGCTACTTATTCTGGGCAGCAGTTGGTTTATTGAGAAGAATGGGGAAAGATCTTTCAATATTGGAAGGAAGTTGGATTAGTCCTAGTCCAACCATGATCTTAGGGAAGATCCTAACTCAGGAGGAAAATCCTCAACTCACCCCAATGATATCTCAGGAAGATCCCTAACTCAAGGAGGAAAATCCTCAACTCACCCCAATGATATCTCAAGTGGTTGAGCCTCTCCAAGGCTATATAAGAAAGCTTTCTCATGGTGAAAGGGGGATCTGGATGGAGAATCATACCAAACTTATGATCTTATAAGTGATATTTGGAGAAGGGATGAGAAGCATGAAACCTATGATCTCATAGGAAACACACAGTGAAGTGGAGGCTAATCAGCAAAGCTATCGTCATTCTGATCGTGGGTCTTTTGAGCAAGGGTTAGACAAAGAGAACTTGAAAAAACTGCTACATTCCATCTATGGCTATAAGTAACATTTTGTCCTCATTAATGTAATATGCTTGGCCCGTTTCTTTCTAATTTTTGTTTGACATTACATGAATTTGTCTCTAAGTAGATAAGTCTACTTCGAACTAATCTCGATAGAATAGGAAATGGTTGTACCTTTTTTTTCTACAGGGCTTATCGAGGAGCTCAAGATTGGAGTTCAAACTGGAGCGTGCAGAGACAAACACCGGTAAAAGGTACGTCTTTCCTCCTTCCTCTTCATGCATTAGTTTGTGTAGACCTAAAAGGAAGTCAGTGACCATGATAAGCACTTTCTGTCTTAGAGTTAAGAGTCTATCTCTTTGAGGAGATATACCTGTTCGTAGGAAGATTTTACTTCAACAAAGGCTCCCGAAATCATGAACAACAGATTCCATCTTAGTCGTCCATTGTTAAGGACACGTGTCGCCAAATATAATAATCCAAAGACTAGACACTCCAGAGGATTTGGGGGTGTGACACTTCCAAAACTCCCGAATGTTGAATAGACAAAGTGATGTGAGTCATGGATCTAAGGAACCTTAAGGATCCTACATGACCGTCAGATCTAAACTGTGGTCAGCCAGATGCTGACCAACTCTGGGAGCCATGAGGAGTTTTCATATCAAATTTTAAGGTCCTAACCCGCACATAGGTAGATCAATGTATTTGGATGTAATAAAGGTCAATATTAATAAGACCTTTCAATAAAATAGAATACGGCGGATGTAAGAAGACCTAATAGAAGCTTATGCTTCTAGAAGGATCTTCCTCTAGATGTTTATTTTTAGTATAAATAGGAGTCGAGGGTATGAGAACCCTAGCTTGGATATTATTGTAATATAGCGCTGCTCGACTGGAGGTTTCCCCCTCGAAGAGGCCTATGAACATTGCTATCTGATTCAAAGTGCTATTTCTGTTGCTATTTCGTATATCATTTCTGTGTATTGTGAGATTATGCTGGATATTTTACTGTTATTCTATCATTTCTAGCATTTCGTTTATGTTCTGCATATTTTATATATCTGGTATCTTGCAAGTGGTATCATAGCACTTTCCTTGGCAGAAATTGTGGGTATTTTTTTTTCAGGGTAGAGACGTATTCCGGCGTCTTTAAGCTACAGAGATATGTCGTTACGCACATAAACCCGCGGTTGAGGGATTCATACACGCAGGAAATACA
>SNQJ01S0063675.1:41026-60982 GCA_010110895.2 Picea sitchensis | reverse complement strand
GATTTGTAACTCTGTAATAGACCTAGTGTATATGATCACATACCTGCAAACCTTCCTTAACTTTAACAACAAGAGACTAGCATTTTCATCAAACTTTACTTTAGTCTCACATGACTAGTTTTGGATTAGTCAACAACCCTAACATGACATAATCATAACTATATACCTGTAATGAATTAAGATATGAAAATAGTACACAATTTTCTTCAGTGTGTTTTACGAAATTCCTCTAGGTGTCACTCCTTGGAACCTCTCAGAAAACAAGTTATAGCAAAAATGGCATACCTTGTTGAATTTTGGCTTATTCTAGAGAGCGAACTTGTAGAGCATGCCCCGCACGGAATATTTGTGTATGGATCTGAAAATTTTACACATAATACTAACGACTATGATCTAACCAACACATTTCTTCTTACTGAATTTGGATCTGTTATGAAGAAGTTATGACGTTTTTACTCGAAACACTTGTTTTAGACTAGTTTCAGGACTAGCCACAAACCATATTTTCCATGGAGTGTAACTGCAAAAATACAACAACCCACAAGCTGAAATTTGTAACACAACTACTTGGTTTCCTCCATGGCCTCCCAACTGCACGATCTGAATCATTCTAGAAAAAAAACTACTGTGAAAATGGTGAGATGATCTGTAAATAACATACCTTAGAAAGCTTCATCAAAAGAATTTATCCTCCCTTGAATTTTGGCCTTCTTTACTTCACCTTCCCTCTAAAATTTGGCTTAGATATCCTTTGGTTAATTTAGTCACCTGTAGATATTCAATATGCTCAAGTGTGATTAAAATGAGAGAGCCTTGCCTCTTATTTATACTCTCCAAGTAGCTTCCTTAGAAGCATCTTCTAGGCCACTTTGTCCACATAGTCACCTCTGTCCAACTTTTCCCAATTTGCACTTGTCCATGTATCCAATAGTCACTTGACCACTTAACCCATTTTCCTCATTTTATGGTTAGCCTTCTTATAACCACTTTCCATAATTAGAAAGTTCTCTATTTACTTTATTATTTAAATCATCCTCCTTGACTTTGTCACTTCACTTTATTATTTAAATAATCCTCTTTGATTTTGTCACGTCACTTTATTATTTAAATAATCCCCTTTGACTTTGTCACTTCACATTATTATTTAAATAATCCTCTTTGACTTTGTCACTTCACTTTATTATTTAAATAATTTCTTCTTTGCAAGAACTTTGACTTCTTCGACCTTTTGGGGTTTCAAGCCAATCATATGAGGGTCCTTCAACTTCGTAAGGCCATAACTCTCAAACCGTAAGGAGTTATGTGACATTCCACATACCCCCGGAAATGGCATGACATGTATTATCCATCTAGAATAGTCTTACCTACAAACATATCAAAACTCATACAATTATACATCAAACAAACTTGGGTCCATTACCCAAATTTTTGTGCTATCGAAATTCGCTACCAGACTTTCTTCAAGGGTTGACATCAATGACAACCAACCCAATTAATCAACAATCTCCCCATTTGGCATTGATGGCAACACTCTAATGCAATACTGAAATCATATCACTCATGCTCCCCCTAGAACCATGCATGTATCTATGTGACCAACGTTCCCCCTTGAACCATGCCTCTGTCCTCTGCATCTGATAAATCTCTCCCCCTTTGTCATCAATGGCAAAGGTATCTTTCCATTCAACGATTCTCCCCCTATCTAACTCGTCTGATCTCCCAACCTGAATTGTCCTCTTTATGGTGCCTCCTCATGTACATCTAAGACATATAAGATAAGCACTCAAAATCATTCATTTTGGAGTAGAAATAACTCTGAGATTCTATGAAGATACTCAAAGGCTTCAGGTGAGGCGGTTTTATCAAAGATTTCTACCACTTGTTCTTTTTTGCACACATAATCAACTCTGATGTTCTTTTCTGCAACATATGTTCAGGTAAGAAAGTGATACTTGATTGGAATGTGCTTCATCTTGGAGGTCATCATAGGGTTCTTCGGATATTGATAAGCTTATTATTATCACCAATGGGTGGAATGGGCTCATGCCTCAACACGTATATCTGTCAGAGTTTTTTTTCATCGATAGAACCTGTGTACAAAATGTTGATGTTGCAATGTACTATGCCTCGGGTTAGATAAGATATTGATGATTGTTTCTTTTTTTTTTTTTTTTTTTTTTTTTTCTTTTTATTTGTAAATTTGTTCCATTGATTGATTTTATTCTTCCTTCAATTCTTGTCTACCTATTTCATCAATTGTTTTTTTTTACGAAAACGTTTATAGTTTATATTAGAGGGGTGACAAAGCCACAGATTCAATTACAAATTGCCTCAAGTTTCTTCGGGCCTATAGATGAAAATACAAAATATGATGCAACAATGTTTCAGCATAAGATCCAACTTCATTTATTATAATTTCGGCCTTGTGTTTATTTCTGTTTGGTGTGTTTGACATATTTGTGGCCCCGTGTTTCCGGTAAATGTTCCATCCACAGTGTTTTAGAAACACAAAAAGCATTATTCACCCGGTACGTGTTTACGGTATAGTTCCATTCTGACACCGATAACGTGTTTCAGAATTTGTGTTCGACATCTATGTTTAAGTGGTTGTGTTTGACATCGTGTTTTCGACTCTACATTTTAAACCTTACGTGTTCCATTCTATTCGACAACGTGTTTCAACCACGTTAAGAGCTCACGTTTACGACCTTTATTTCCGGTATCGTGTTCGACATTTGTGTTCCATCATATATGTTCCGGCATCGTGTTTTCACCACATCGTAACTGACTCGGCGTTGCATGTTCCGGCTATTCTGACAACGTATTTGACTTCTGTTCGACTCTCTTGGTACCATTTTGAGCTTGCTTGTAATCAACTTAATTATTCTGTCTTCAAGCGATTTCTTAGCTCCTTTGGCCGCATAACAGGTTAGGCGTTGGGAGGGTGCCTAATGGGGTCATGGTTCCACTCATTCGATTAATTGCCATTCGACGGTACTACCTCAGGCTAACGCCTTGATTTGTGCTTGGGCCGATACACTTCATTTTGGTCCTGTACATGATAGAAATGGCAGGGAGTTCAATTTGCCAGTAGGATTACGGATTTGTCCAAGGAGGTTGTTTGGTTTACCGTGAGAGTGGATCTCTTGACCATGGCCTATATTATAATTCTTGAGTCACCTACCACTGTTAAGTCCTGGATTTTGATTTTTAAAGCCAATTGCATTCCTTTCCAGACTGGTGCCTCGATACAATTTGATAGTATCTATTAGGAGCCGTACATCTTTGCGTAGTTTTGTCTTGATTGGGTTCTTCAATTGTACCTCCTCGCCAGACCGGGATTCCACCGAGGCCCCATTGAAATGAAGAATAGGAGTTTTGATTTTACTTTTCCAGTTGACAAAGTCGTTTCCCTTTTCCTTGACCTCCCAGGGTTCTTTGTTAGGATGAGTTTGATCGCAGTGATCCTAGATCACAGGACAATTAGATTGAGTTATCAGTTCTCGATATTCATCCAGTTATTGTTGTGGAATTTAGGATGAGTAGCCGACTCCCCATGGTTGGATTTGGTGATAATGTCTTCCATAAGGGTTGTCCTAAAAATTGTGGTTTAGTCTCTGGCTAGAGAGACTCCAGAGGGTGAGCTTTGGTAACAATCCCCAAATCCGGTGGGTTTGGTTCTTTTTTTGTCGGCAAAGGGACCCATGGAGTCCCATTGGAGAAGAAGGCTTATTACATCAGTGGGAAATCTGGTGATTAGCTGGGGTCCTATCAACTTCTTCCAGACTTCTTTTGAGTAATTGCAGTTAAGAAGGAGTTGGTCGGTTGTTTCTTCCTCTTGGCGGCAAAGTGGGCATCTAAAGGGCCCTTCCCAGACCCTTCTTTTGAGGTTCTCCCCTATTGGGATGCTCTTATGTGCCAAGGTCGAGATGAAGAGGTCAACTTTTGGAAGGGCGGTAGTCAATTTGCCTTCCGCAGAGCAGTTAAGCGAGTGGGAATTTGGGTGAGTTGGTATCCGCCGGATGTGGTATAAGCTGAGCTTTCTTTGACCTCGCTTGTGTCTTTTCTGCTTTTTAGTGGAGCTTTCCCTTGCAAAATTTTCTTGAGAGCAGCCCATTGTCTTTCTAAATTGGAGGGTCTGTTTGGGGCATCCCATTTTGCCAAAGATGAGGTCTTTCTTCTTCCCAAACTGAGATGTCTGAGAGTATTGAGATTTTTTGGCTGTCCATCCATCTTTAAAGGTCTTGGAGATCTTGGTGTTGTTCCACTGGAGGATCACGCCATTGAGTCTGTCCAGGTTCTTATTTTCTTGCCACTTTTGGAATCCAAGTTAGATGGGGTGTGAAGAGAGGAATCACCTTTTTGCAGAGTGCAAAGCTTGGAGAGATTTTCACTTCCTTGCATGGGAGTTCTAGACTTCTATCCCAAGATCCTCGGAAGTATTTCCTCGGAGGGATTTCTTGCTCCAAGTAATCTTTCTAGTTACCATTTTCCAAAGAAGCTTTGCCCCTAGGGCCAGATTCTGAGTCCTTGTGTTCTTTAGATTTAGGCCTCCTTCCATGTAAAGTTTTGTGGCTTTTTCCCATTTAACTTCATCTGGAAACTAATGCTTTTCTTGCTTTCCTCCTTTAGGGAATCGTCATTAAAATTCTTCAAGGCTTTGAATGACTGTGGCTGGGGATAGAAGCAATGAGCATTGGTAGATTGGGAGACTTGCTACTCTGACTTTATCGAGGCTTGTTTCCCACTAGAATTCGAGCAGGTTGGCTCCCCAAGTTGAGGAGTTTCTTTTAGTTTTGGGATTGGAGGCTCCAGTGAGAAGCTCTTGGCGCGGAGCAGGTAGAACCCGTTGGACTCATAAATACTGAAAAGCATCCCATTTTTTGTGCCCCTCCATCCTGAGAACACAAGTGATTCTCGACATTTCATTTGGGGTGATGTTCCATCCATAAATGTTGCTTTTGGCCAGGTTTATTTCGCTGCCTGAAGCTTCTGCATAGGCATCTAGTTATTCTTTAAATTTTTTCGCTATGATGGGGTTTGCCCCTCCTAGCAGCAACGTGTCGTCTGCAAGCTGGGCATGGTTGATATCTTTCCCTCCTTGCGTTATGCTTAGCCCCATAGAGGTCTTTATTTATTTGAAGTTTTTCCGGTGGTAACAGAGATGAAGCTTGAGCTTGTAGGCGGAAAGCGAAAGAGGGCAGCCACCTTAGCCCACAGGCTTTGAAGGAAGCCAGAGACCTTCCATTACGGGGCTATCCGGAGGGATCAATGCATGCTTTAATCCGACATGAAGTGCAAATCGAGATCAAACTTATTCATAACTTCAAACAAAAGAGCATGTCTTACTCGATCGAAAACATTAGCAAGATCGGTTCGATGACCACTTTTACTTTCTTTCCTTAGAACGTTGGAGTGGATCGCTTCTTGAACCGGGATGATGTTGTCGGCGATATGCATCCCCTGGACGAAACCTCCTTGTTTTTTCGGAACAATAAGAGGAAGCGTTGTCTTGAGAAGCGGTTAGCTAATACTTTGGCGATTATTTATAGCATATTACGCATGGAAGTGCTTTGAATCTAATGAAGAATGTCATACTATTACAGAATGAGGGCTAGAAAAGGGAATTGGTGCTTCCTCCCAGCCTGCTGACCTTTTGTGATTTCTGTATCATTTTGGATAAGTCCTACACCATGATTTCCCAACAATGCTGGTAGAACCTGGCAGTGAACCCGTTTGGGCCCGGTACTTTGTCGGGATTCATCTGGTCAAAGGACCTCCTTACATTTCTTCTTTGGCGTTTATCTCCTTGTTGAAACTACTGTTGATGTCTACATTTGTGGTTTTGGAAGGTCGGTGAGGGGGTAAGTTTGTTGATTTAACTCCACATCCTTTGGGGCTGTTTATAATTTCTCGAATGTGTCATATACGCTTGTTTAATTAAAGAGTGGGATATATTATTTTTATCACGGATTTTGCGCCAGAGTAAGCGCCTTGTAATGTTTTCCTCGCTTGTTTGTGGAAGTAGAGCATGTTCGATCTCATCTTCGATACATAAGCTTCTAGATTCGCCTCCAATAATTTCCCTCAATCACCAAGTTTAGTTGCCATTGTGGAGGTTTGTCCTCCTTTTCAAGATTCAGGTTATCTCCTTTTGTTTCCATTTTAAATTTGATGTGCTTCAAAGGAAGACCTTGGGCTTCTAGAGCTGACTGTTCTTGGGCTTGACTGGTTGGCCTAAGACTTGATTATTTTGACATTTTATTTTCCTCCCAAACATGTGATGTTGATCCTTGGACTGTAGTGGCCCACACTTTGTGACAATATCATCAAATCCTTTATCATAGATCCAATTTGGGTTGAATCTGAAGGGAATGAATGGCCCTTTGACTTGATCTTTCTTGATTTCTAGTCGGTGGTTTTGTAGTCTGAGAACCTTCCATTAGATTCGATTTACTGTTTTTTTTTCCTCAGAGTCTAGCGCAGGAAGGGGCTTTGTCTGCGAGACTTTTATCTGAAATGCATTTGATGTGAACTGGGCCAATTCTCTTATTTGTCCATGTGTAGCGACCTTTGGTGGGTTTTATGTCGAGGGGTCCCATGCAGCAGCAATGTCTTCTACCCGCTCCCGGGCCGGATCTCTAACTATTGTGCCTCCCCTTTTCTCATCTTGGGCTAACGTTACATTGAAGTCTCCTCCTAGAATAATATTGGAGAGCTTGTTTTTGCTGTAAATAGGTCTGCAGAGATTCCCAACATTGGATTTTTTCCCCTAAAATCTATGGAGCATAAATATTAAATATGCTTACCTGACATCCTGTGTTTTTATGGTGAACTTTGGTATGGATCCAGTGCATGCATATATGGGTGCTGATCATGTCGATTTTGGAGGGGTCCCACAGTGTGCAAATCCCCCCTGAAGCTCCTCATGTATTTCCGGCGACTCCTTGACTTCCTTTCCAAACATTCGACAAGGTTTTGAGCGCGTTTTGCTGGCTCATTTTGGTCTCCTTGAGTGGCAAGTTCTTTAGCTTTTCCCGAAGATTTTAGGATATCTCCAGCTTCCTTCCTTTTTCTGCCCATTCCTCTACAGTTCCGGGAGGTTATGATCATCAGGGAGAACCTTGTGGAGTGGCCTCATAGGAGAGCTTTGATACCAGATGTTTGATGGCCAAGCCATGGAGTTGATGGTGGAATTGTAATCCATTTAATCTGGCGTTAATGGGCTTCTTGGTTCCTTTCCTTCGGTTTTGATTCGTCCTCTTCCTTTTTTTTGGGGAGATCCAAATTTCATTTCCCTCCTCTGATTCACTTCCTATCTAGATCTCCCCATCCTCTGCATTCGATGGTCACATCCCTGCTTCTGGGGGGGTTGCTTTGTGTCCCATCTTCTTCTATTGGTGTATTTCCCTTGTCTTCCAGGTTCCGGTCTTCCTTCCCTTCCTCAGTTTGTTTCATCATTTGGGTCTTGAACAATTTCCTCCGTGTTTTGGCCTAGTATTCGAAAGCTATTCTCCTTTCCTCGGGCTTCCGTGGATTTGGATTTATATGGTTCTGTCTGCTCTCGTCTCTGGCCTCTTGCTCTTACTCTCCCTTTACGGGCTTGCTGCCAACCTTCATCCACTTCTTTTATGTAGTGGTGGGGATTTTTGGATAATTTCTTTGGAAGTGACCATATTAGTGGCATCCTACATTCATGAAGGAAGTTGTTAATGATAACTTTTGGATATGTTGCCAGGTTCCGACCTTCAGCTTGGTTGCTTCTGGTAGGCCAACTTCCGGATCAACCTCTACACAGATGCGTGCGCAAGAGTATTGGTATTTGGGGTCCGCTCTGTCAATTTATTGTCCTAGTCCATTCCCTATTGCTTGGAGAGAAATGGGGTTCCAGTAGTGGATCAGTAGATTGGGTAATCTGACCCAGATTGGGACATCTTTGGGGACTTCTGAAGCAGGGTCGAATTTTGGGGTCCATCTATTTAGATATAGCCCTTGTGTGCCCATGAAGTGAGATTAAGTTCACGAAGATCGGTCTACGTCTTCACAGAATAAATTCGAAATGAAATAACCTCATCAGGAAGTAGCGTGGCGAGGTCACACTATTGTTATCGGATGGTCTCAATTTCATTGAACTCCGGTTGATATGGATCACGGAAGGGCGAGACCATGAACCAACCAATGGAGCGGTTAGGAGATAAGAGACTGACTTTCATTTGGTTGGTAGGAGGGAGATCGTTCGGGATGTCCTTAGGTTTCTTGGCCGAGCTAGGAGCTTCTAAGGTGAATTGACCAGTTTTGGCGCGCCTCTACCGGCGATGCGAGGAGGGGGATGGAGGACTCCCCTCCACGTTTGCCGTAGGCTCTCAAACCACCTTTAACTTTGTACCGGGGTCCTTTGTGATTTTTGTGAATGTTCGGTGGTGGTTGTGGAGGATGTCGTTGTTTGTTGCCCTGAAAATTTCAATTATGGCATGGGGTTATTGTTGCCCTGTTTCATCAATTGTTGGGTTGATGCTTTCCACAACTTTAAATTTCAGCTATTTCTTTGAATGGCGAGTTTTCAAGAATCTTATGACTTATTTAGCGAGAAGCGCATTCATTCTTGTATAATCATCAACTAATAACATAAAGTATTTCTCACCTTTAAACCCTTTGTTGTGGTTGGTCCAAGTAATTTAGTATGCACAATTTCTAGTGGTCTTGTCGTTGAATATTCTTTTTGATTTAAACACGGTCTTTGTTTTTTGCTTTCCTTGTTGACAATGTTTTTATAAAGTGTTGGTTGGTTTGGTGATCACGGGGTATTTCTCTAATTGCTTCCTTTTTCTTGACTTTGACAAGGGTTATCAAAATGTATGTGACCATTCTTTTGTGCCATAGCCAACTTTCATCTTAATATATATGTTGCTTGGTTCACCGTAGTTAATTTTATGATCAATTCTCTTCCTAAAAGCCTTTTTTTATCTCACGCTTTTGTGAATCGAGAGTAACTTTATGACCTTGGTCACTCATTTGACTCATAGTTAGAAGATTATGTTCCATATCTTCTACTAGTAAATTTTACCTTGGTATTCTTGTTCCCCAATTATGGCTGATGCCTTTTCCAATGATTTTATTTGAATCATCATTTTCGAATGAGACTGACCCATCTCTTTACTTTCTTAATGTAAAGAAATTGTCTCTATCACATGTCATGTGTTTTGAACATCCAATCCAACATATATGTTTCATACGCTTGGCTGTGAAGTAGTGTGCATTCTTCATTGCTATATCATTATGTTTTCTTATCCATGTCCTTTTTGAGGTTCTTATGCATGGCGGTTGTTGTTTTGTTGTGGTTCTCTAGGAGGACCGACATTCTTCAATATTTAGCCATGTCCAAAATTGTTATTGTAAATTCCGCCGATTAACTCAAGATTCAAGACCTTTATGGCTTCTTCTATGTGTTTCACTAGGCCTTCTTGGATAGCAGCTTTTGTATGACTTTCAAAGTTATTCAACATTGTTAGCTCCACAATTCCTGACTTTATGTGCAAAGATTATTACATGCATAGCATAAACTAAAAAATATATTTTGATACTTGGGATTTGAATATATTTTGAAAGGAGGTACTCATATGAATCCTTCTTCTTCTGAGACCTATCTGTTTCTCGGTCATTGATTTTAAAATCTGAATCTTCTCGGTGGAAGTGTCCTTGTAATTTTCTTTGTCGACCTTTCTATCGCTGATTGTTTTTGCATAGCTTTTGGATATGTTTCTTGTTTCTTGTTTTGGAGCTTGATCCATTTGCATTTGATTGTATCAAATGCGGACTTGTCCATAGTAGGGTTTTGATTGATAATGTCATTCAAAACTTTTGAGTTTCTGCATATTTTCTTTTTAGAAGATCCTTTCTTAATGTGACAATTTTGCTTCCAAATTTCCAATGAACATATTACTCTTCCCCTTTCTAGTTGTTCTTTGACTACTTCAATTCTTTATCTTCTTCAATTTAAACTTCAAATTTGTGATCATTTGTTCTAGTTCTGAGTGTCTTCTTTCTTGTCCTAGTTCTGGTAGCGGTTTCTTGCTTTCTTCTTTTCTCTTATAATAGCTTCTATGGCACTCATCAATTATTATCAATAGTCAACCACACTCTTCATATTCTTCTTTGGAATCTTATTTATCAGAGTCTTCTACTACATGAATAGAACTCTTTTTGTCTCACATCCTTGACTTCACATCTTCATCTGATGATTAGATGTCTTCTTTAGTGCATAATCACTTTCTTGAAACTTTCTTTGTGGTTCTTTTTGCCTTTTGTTGGCAGCCCTACATGATTTTTGCCAACAATAGTGACAAATAACAATTCTTGTATCTACCTACGCTTCGTCATGTAAATATTTCTATTTGAAGGTGACTACTCGTTTGTAAAGAAGATGTTTTGATTATTCCTATTTTATTTCTTTTTCATTAGCCTTCATTCATGGTAGAAAGCATGAATGGAAACAGTATTAAAACATCAAATTGCATTTATATCTAAGGCTTGGTCTTTATGTAGGGTCAATGTTCTTACAACTCTTTTAATGAATGTTTGTTTTTCTTGAAGCTTATCATATATCAATGAAAAACATTTGTTTTGGTTGCTCACAGTTATAAAGTTTATGTCTTGGGTACTTTGTAAATACATCAAGAATAGATTGGCACTAAGACTATAGGCTTCTTCATTTAATGTTCTTGGTAGATCATTTTTGATTTTAAATCTTTTGATTGGTATTTGATTTTGGGTTAAGCATCCTCTACAACCTTAGTAGTCGATTTACCACATTACATATGATGAGATTTAAACACAACTTGGTTGTACCTTGTACTCTGTTTGAGGTGGCAATTCGAATCGACAAGTCCATCATTACAAACTAGAGTCTTGGATTTCCTCTGTACCAAGGCATTCATTACACAGCCTTAGATTTTCATTGGCCCAAACCTGTCTCTCTTTTTAGTCCTTCTATAAGGAGCTATGGGTTTTATTCCTTTGTTGTTTTTTCTCGGCCCTTCCCTACGTTTCTGCTTACCCTTATGCTCACAGTGAGTTATGGTCGCCTTTGTGATTGCATGTCCAAACCCTTATGGCCCATGTCGTCCAATTTAATCCAAATGGCTCCCAAACTTTGTTGTTGTGTGATGACGCGTGTGAAGACCTTAAAAGTCGAGGTTGGGTTGTGTTTCTCAAAGAAATTCAGGGGTTATAACCTAGAGTAGCCAAAGGTTCACCTGTGATGGTTGTCGAGCCAAAGTGGGCAATATTCAATTGGAAATCACTGAGGAATTTCTAAGAGAGGCAACGGGACTCCCCCTCACCGGCCAAAAATGGTTTAAAAATTCAAAGTTGGAAGAGGTACCATGGAGTCTATTTGTCACCTCTCGGAAAATTCAATGCTATGAAAAAGGTATGTCGCTCTCTCTGTTGAAATATAGATGGCACAAACTATTGGTAGTGTTAAGGCAATTTGTTACTTGTGAAGGTCACTACAGCTTCATCTTCCTTTATCACATAAGACTGCTAATGCATTTTATCGGTTTCTAGTTAAACATGTCTTTTTACTTATTAAGAAGTTTATATAAGATGTAAAAGAGATATAAAAGGTAGAAATTGGATTCCATTTTATTTCATCATGGGTTGATTAATTTGTTGATAGTCCATCATCTGAAACTACTTAATGATGATTGGGATGCTTTCGTGAATCGCAATGGCATTGTTACCGGTAAACCCTATAGAGACTCCAGTGGTTTTATAAACCTATGTTGGAGAAGTCTCTTTTCCCTCCAATGATAGGCCAGTTTTCTTGTGTGAAAACCCTTGTGAAGAGGCTACGCCCGATCAGTCTGTGTGTGAGCAGCAGGACGTCGACTCCAAGCTTGTTAAAATTCCTGAGTTTGAACAAGTCGTCGACCCTAACCTTAACATCAAATCCACCAGTGGAAACCCTTCCAAATAGTCAAATAAAAATCGAGACATGTGAGGGTTTAATAACAAGAGGGATGAGAGACTAATTTCGAGGAGCCTATGAAATAGATAAAAATCTCATGTGAGCTCGATTGAATTGATCAACATGTAAAGAGATCTGATTCTGATATTGAAAAATTCCTGGTAGATGAAGACCCAAATCACTCTAAACTAGATCTCAGTCAAGCTTTCGATTATGTAAATAACTTGCCACAGTGTCTAAAGCACAACAAGGATTTTCTAGGAATTAAATTTTGTCAAAATCCGACAGTGGATAGTGGTATTGTTTTAACACACAGTCATGTGCTTCCTCAACCATTTTCCCCTGTTGTAATTTGTGAAGTGTGTTTACATTGGATGGGTCTGTATTACACAGACATTCTTGTCCTTCAAGAAAATATCAAGGCTCTTACGACTCAAAACCACTCATTGACAATTGAAAACCATGAGCTCAAGATCAATGCACAAAGACAAGTAAAATGTTTGAAGAGGACATGCAATATCATAATAAAAAAATGCCTATAGTGTCAAGGCCGTGATCAAATATGATATTTTGTGATTCAAATTTGGTTTTCAGTTGAATGGTAAGATTGGTTTTCATAAATTTTGTGATTCAAATTTGGTTTTCAGTTGAATGGTAAGATTGGTTTTCATTTTATTTGTGCTTTTATTGTTATTTTCCTAATTAATATAGAGTGATTTATATTTATTTTGTCAAAAATAAGACTGGCTATAGAATCGAGAGATTATGTATCCAAGTCAATTCTCATATAAAATTTGGAAAATGTTAGTTAAATAAACATCTAATTTTCTTATTTTGTTTTCTTTCAGGATAGGATGTATCTTGTGGTGATCTCATAAGATGGAGCATTGTTGGACATAGTTGATTAGTCACCTCTTTTGGCTTATTCCGTAAATCAAAACAAAACTTGTGTAATTTTGAAGATACAGTTTGATATTGAGTGGCTTTTTAGACCCTCTATTTTTGTAACTTTTAGATCCTTTTGAGATATGATCCTATCTTAGAAGATAGGATGTTCATCTTACCTGAACTCTTTAAATACTCTGTATTTTGTAATAGAGGACATCTTGGCTGAGAGAAAAAGATGGACGATTAATTCCAGAGCTAAATGAAACAACATTCATGCATTTTGGCTTTAACCTCTTGTTTATTAATGTTGTCATTTATATTTTGTTAAGGTTGCTACATATATAGATCTGATATCTTTAGATTAAAAGATCTGTGAAGTGAAGGATTGTTATATTAAATACCATCTATAATTTGCTTCTCAAAATATAAATGTTGTGATCATATTTTCAGTTAAAACAATAGGGTTTATCTTTCAATTTTAATTGAAAAATGAAATGTACAGGTTACTTTCAGATTTATCTTAGAGTAATCATGTATAATTATGAGATTACAAGTTTATGTTGGTGTCTCTGCTTCGGTCATTAAAACCCAAACTGCCAACACATTGTTCTGGATTTATTTAGAACGGTCTTAAGGTTCATTGCAGGTTTCCTTCTTGGATGTGATAGTTGGACGTTCTCTAATCATGTAGATGCTTGGATACACATCACTAACTCATTAACAGGATAGCTCATTTATCATTTTTTTTGCATTTACTTATCACTGAAACTCGAATGTATGGTTCAACTTTTGACTATCCACACGTTTTTGTTTCATAGTATTTTTTCATATTAGTTTAGATTCATAAAGGAAAAACAAAAATATTTGTATATTCTTTCTTTATCTGCTTCCTAGAAGCAATCATTTTTCACATTGATTTTCGTAAGTTTAGATTAAAACTTGCAGTTTGTATATCATGTACATAAGTAAGATAAGTAAATATTTTGTTTAAATATATCTACAACAGTTACATTATACGTATGTACATATATATATAGTGATTAGTAATTAGTTAGCTATTTCATTTCTTTCTTTTTTGTTTCTTTTAGGACTTTTAGATTGGCCAACAGAGCCATTAAACCCGTCGAAATCAGTTACACCAAATGGATTGGGTTATTTAGACAACCTCGGACCGGACTCTTTCTTCCAGTTGACGAACGGTCATTTTTTCCCACCAACAAATGGCACTATAAGGAGGGTCTGAATACAATTGATGGCACGTGGAGGTCGCAAAACTCCACCCCCACAAACTCGCTCCCCCATAGTAACATGTAGTCACTCAGACAACAACTTTACTTCTAAAACAACAACTACCTCGAACAAAAATCATGATATTCATGTTGAGCCAGTAACACCAAATCCTCAAGGGGTCAACGTACAAGAAATTGTTCATCAGTCACTCTTAAGGACACACGGTGCTTTGGCCTGTATCAGACAACCAAGTAGGCCTCTCAATCAACCTTTAGATTTCTCAGATATCCGAGAGAAACTTGAAGGCAATGGTCTACGTTTAGATCCTTTAGGAGATAATACCATAGATCCTGACCACACCCCTACTCTTGCAGCCAGAGGATCTAGTATTCCACCTTCCCCACCTCATTCATCTCCTTCTTCTTCAGGAGGAGAGTCATCTGACGAAAACAGTTCTTCATCTGAACCATCTGAACCTTCGACACCACCTACACCCATGGAAAATCAAAACAATCCCACCAGGCCTTGGCTCGATCAAGATGTTGTGGTTGTACCTGGACCCCAGCACCCTTTACCAAAAAACCCGGAGAAATGGTTACCTAAGTTTGATCCAGATTCTAAGAAAATCACCAAGGATCACATAAAAAAAATCATGGTATCCATTAGACTCCAAAGTGTAGAACATGAAGATGTAGTATGTAGAATTTTTCCTTACATGTTTGAGGGCAATGCCTCTACATGGTATTTCTCCCAACAACCTCACACCATTGTATCTTGGGACAGATTCGAGACCTGTTTCCTAGAGAAGTTCGGAGATGATAAAACTCTAGAAGTCTTAGTCATGGAACTCTCCAGCTTAAGGATGAACCCTAAGGAGAAAGTAAAAGATTTTAACCAAAGGCTCCTCACATTAAAAAATTGAATCCCCACTGATTCAATGCCCGCAGAAAACCTTATTGTGGCATATTACACTAAAGCTCTACACAATAATATAGCAATTTGGGTTAAAAAGTCTAATAAGTCAATGTTACTAGAAGCCTTCGAGGAGGTGAGTCAAATCGAAAAAAATATTTTGAGATTGAAAGATAATCTTAGTAATGAGGCTGAAATAACCCCATCTTCGAAGAAGGAAATAGAAATTCTTCCTAGGCCTCCCCAAACTAAAACCCAATCAGAAACCTCAGACTTAGAAAGTTTGCAAAAGGTCGTCCAAAAATTATCGAATCAAGTCTTATACTTGAGGAGATTGGCTAAAGAAGCATATTCGAGCAAAGGAAGTTACAAACCCCCTTTCAGAAAACCTTTTCCCCCCAATCGACCGAATCCGACCCCTGAGGGTCTGAATTTTGAAAGCTTACAATATGCTCTACAGACTATCCTTGAAGCACATGATAACTTATTCCCCCCTGAGAATTCTGAAGACATGGTTGAAGAAGAAATAGTTGAAGCAGAGGAATCATCTCCCAATGTCTTCAAACATTTTTCCGACAGTATTTTTCAAGCCAATTTTGAAACTATCCATCCTTACAACACCAGAAGAAAATCTCAGAGTAAATCCTCTTCCGAAATAAGTACTAATGTGACTCCAAAACATTTTAAACAAGATGAAACAAAACAGAATCTAGCAACCCCAAGTTTAGAGTGTGATTTGATTGAAGACCTAAAGAAACTTAGAGATAATATTTATGTTTACAAACTTTTGAAATTCTCTCTTCTTCTGCAGAAAATGCTTCAAAATATCGCAGAAAATAGTAAAAACAACAATCTGAACTGCAAGAAAATTGCATAAATCAGTTCTAAAACAACTCAAAAGGTCCCTGCTAAAACAACACCTGAACCCCCATATAAAAGGGACCTCACTGAAAAAACTGTATCAAATGTAGATAAAGTAATTTTAGGGACAACGACTAAAAATCAGCAGAATTATGTTGTTAATACTCGCAAAAATGTCCCACCTTTCTTTTTAACTTTTGAAATTTCCAATAGAAATGTACATAATTGCATGGTAGATTATGCCACATCATCAAATGTGATGTCCTTATCTGTTTGCCAAAAAATCAATGTTGAAGTTCAACCTTCTAGTCTTAAAATCATTCATCTCGATCAGACGAATGTTAAGGTAATTGGTGAACTAAAGAACGTGCTCGTTAGGCTATCTTCTAATCCTAAGGTTCACCAAATTATTGATATCATTGTTGTTGACATCCCTGAAGTTTATGGTTTATTCTAAAGCAGGGATTGGTCTGAACAGATACATGGATACTTTGCAACAGATTGGTCTCATTTGTGGCTGCCAGAAAATGGACAGCCAAACAAAATTAGGGTTAACTGTGAACGTTACCTCAAGCACACTGTGATGGATTTGAATGATGTTAATGAACCATTTGCTGCTTCCACTAATTCACTTGAAATACAGAGAATGAACACCTTCTTCGGTAACTTCATGGCCGAAACCTCCCTCATCACCGATTCGGAACAACGGTCGGAGCTCATGACATGTACTCAATCAACAGCTTTACCAAATGTGCCAAACACTGCCGACGAAGCTCAGATATGGTCACTTTACTTCAATGGATCCAAATCCAAAGAAGGATTTGGTGCATGATGTGTACTCATCGACCCAGCAAGTAATGAAACTTTTATCGCCTGTCGATTAGAATTTGAATGTACCAACAACACGTCCGAGTACGAGGCACTTTTGCAAGGACTCAGGAATGCGGTAGATATGAACGTACAAAACTTAGTGGTATTCGGTGATTCAGAAATTGTGGTCAGACAGGTAAGAAATTCCATACATTGCCTATCACCACACTTGAAAAGTTATCAAATTGAGGTATGGAATCTAATGCACAAGTTTTCTGCATTTAACATCAATTCCATTCCTAGATTAAACAACTCTAAGGCTAATGTATTAGCTAACGTCGCTTCCAAACTTTTTCCCGTAGAAGGTATTTCTCCAAATTCATTTTCAATTGAGTTATTGTTCAAACCATCGATCCTAGACAACGTCACTTATTGGAGAGTGTTTGATGATGATCAGTAGATCATCAGTTTTTTGCACATGGAGAACACCTTCCAAGGTGTCGTTATTGATGAAGGCACTCACGATGAAAATCTTCGCAATTTCACGGTAATATCAGAGCTGAGGTCTCCCAAATCAACATCTGATCTAGTAAATTCTATCCCTAAATCCATGGTAAGACTAGAGAAGTTTTATGATTTGCATGATAAATTCAGAAAATTGGTAAATTGTAAAACAAACAGTTCTTCCTTGACTCATGAAAAGGTAAATCCAAGGACTAAAGATAATCCACAATATATCAATGTGGGAATGGGATGTTCCGAGCAAAAGTGATCTGCTTTTATAAAACTATTTAGAGAATTCAAGGATGTCTTTGCTTGGACATACGATGATTTAAAAACTTTTGACCCTAACATAATACAACATATCATCCCCATGAAACCCAAGACTCAACCTTTTCAGTAAAAGCTAAGAAAGATGCACCCTAAGTTGGAACCAACAGTCAAGAAAGAACTAAATAAATTATTGAATGCAAAGATAATATTCCCATTAAGACACACAATGGGTGTCTAATCTGGTTCGTATAAGGAAGAAAAGTGGTGAAATTCGACTTTGTGTCAATTTTTGAAACTTGAACTGAGTGTCTGACAAAGAAAATTATCTTGTTCCTCCAATGGAACAAATTCTTCAGCAGGTATCTGGTTCCGAAAGACTATCACTGCTAGACGGTTTTTCGGGATTCAACCAGGTCCTCATGTCTCCCCCAGACTAGTTAAAAACCACTTTTTTTACCCCATGGAGTACTTACACCTACAGGAAAATGCCTTTTGGGCTTATAAATGTCGGGGCCACTTTTCATAGAGCAATGGATATTGCTTTTCATGGTCTCATAAATCAATCCATAGTGGTCTATCTTGATGACGTTACTATTTTCTCCAAAAACAAGAAAGATCACTTGTCTCACCTTAGGTATGTCCTAGAACGATGTCGCAAGTACAACATATCTCTCAACCCTAAGAAGTATATCTTTGCAGTAGAACAAGGAAAACTTCTCAGATTCATAGTATCCAGTGATGGGATGATCATCAATCCTGAAAGAACTCAAGCCATTTCCAAACTTCCTCCCCCCTCTTCCAAAAAATCTATGCAATCTTTTTTAGGCCAGATCAATTTTGTCAGAAGGTTTGTCCCAAGTTTCTCAGACATGGTAAGGCCATTGCAAAACTTGATTAAAAAGGATTTTCAGTATCATTGGGGACCATAGGAAAATCAATCTTTTGATTCCATCAAAAAGGCCATAGTGGAAGCCCCTTCCTTGATGAGTCCTGATTTCTCACAAGATTTCACTCTTTATAATTTCGCCTCTGACCGATCTTATGATGTTGTGCTGACCCAAAAGAACGTTGAAAGCAATGAAATCCCCATTTTCTTCATGAGCTCAGCCTTCAAAGGAGCGGAACTTAACTACCCGGTTGTAGATAAACAGGCTTATGCAATTTTCAAAGTAGTGAAACATTTCCAATCATATTTGTTGAAATCTAGAACTAAATTCATTGTGCCTTATCCAGCTGTTAGAAACTTACTAGTACAAAAAGAATTGGGTGAAAAAAGGGAAAACTGGATGACATCATTACAAGAGTATGACCTCGAAATTACCCCCGCACAAATTATCAGAGGTCAAGGTCTATGCAAACTAGTGGTTGATTATGTTGAAGAAGAACAGAGTCAAATTAATGTCTCAACTATAAATCAGCATAATGAAAATCAAATCTGTTGTACACAAGTTGCTGCTAATTCTTGGTTTGATGAAATTAAGTTTTATTTAACACAGGGTTCTTCTCCTCACCATCTCGATCCAAAAAAGAGAAGAGCATTAAGACTCAAATCTGCACCTTTCCAATTGGTAAATGACGTATTATTCCAAAAACAAATTGATAGAGTACTCATGCGTTGTTTGGAAAGAGATGAGGCAGAGAAAGTATTATCTGAACTTCACGCAGGTGAAGCTGGTGGGCACTTCGGTGGAGATACCACTGCTCACAAGGTATTAAGAGTTGGGTACTATTGGCCCACGTTGTTCAAAGATGCCCATGCATTATGTCGTAAATGCATAATCTGCCAAAAGGCAGCCGGACGAGTAAAAAAGGCAGCATTCCCTTTGCAGTCTGTCTCTGTGGATTCACTGTTTTAGAAATGGGGTCTCGACATCATAGAGTCAATTAACCCCACTTCTTCACAGCAACATAAATACATCATTTCAGCAACGAATTATTTTACCCGATGGTCTGAGGTTGCACCATTGAAAGTAGTGAACACCAATCAGGTAATATATTTCCTCAACATGAATATTATTACTAGATTCAGCATTCCCGAATGTTTGGTCTTCGATAATGCTTCTTACTTCTCATCCCTCGATATGAGTATTTTTACTTTAGAAAACAGGATCAAACTAAAATATTTTGCTAGCTATTACCCCCAAGGAAATGGTTTAGTAGAGTCAACAAACAAAAATCTGATCATAATCATCAAGAGGACAGTTTCTAAAAACCACAAGAACTGGCACAATGTGCTTTTTAACGCGCTCTGGGCTGATAGGGTGACACCGAAAACTTCTACTAGTAATTCTCCTTTCTTTCTCATCTACGGAAGAGAAGCAATCCTCCCTCCTCATGTTCTACTTCCCTCTCTACAATTATCACGGCAGGTTCAAGAGGAATAATTCCCACCTCTTGAAAGTCGAATTAATGCCTTGCTGAAACTAGAGGAAGCAAGAGCACAAGAAAAAGAGAGGTTGGATCAGCATCAAATTTTGAAAGGCTGGTTCGATTCAAACTCTGCTTCAGATAGA
>SNQJ01S0063675.1:13107-41016 GCA_010110895.2 Picea sitchensis | reverse complement strand
GTCTCAACCATGTACCCAACATGTACCTCAACCAAAAGCCCTCATCAATTTCATCATCCAAATCTGATTTGTAACTATGTAATAGACCTGGTGTATATGATCACATACTTGCAAACCTTCCTTAACTTTAACAACAAGAGACTGGCATTTTCATCAAACTTTACTTTAGTCTCACATGACTAGTTTTGGATTAGTCAAAAACCCTAACTTGAAATAATCATAACTATGTACCTGTAATGAATAAAGATCTGAAAATTGTACACAATGTTCTTCAATGTGTTTTATGCAACTCCTCCAGGTGTCGCTCCTTGGAACCTCCAAGAAAAGAAGTTATAGCAAAAATGGCATACCTTGATGAATTTTGGCTTATTCTAGAGAACGAACTTGTAGAGCGTGCCCCGCACAGAATATTTGTTGTATGGATATGAAAATTTTACACAGAATGCTAACGAATTCACTCTATTGTTCTTACTGAATTTGGATCTGTTATGAAGAAGTTATGACGTTTTTACCCGAAACACTTGTTTTAGACTAGTTTCGGGACTAGCCACAAACTCTATTTTCCACAGAGTGTGACTCCAAAAATACAAGGACCCACAAGTTGAAATTCGTACCACAACTACTTGGATATGTTTCCTCAATGTCGTCCCAATTTCATGGTCTGAATCATTCTAGAAAAACATTTGTTTCGAAAATGGTGAGATGACCTATAAATAACATACCTTAGAAAGCATCATCCAAAGAATTTATCCTCCCTTGAATTTCGACCTTCTTTACTTCACCTTCCCTCTGAAATTCGGCTTAGATATCCTTTGGTTACCTTAGTCACCTATAGATATTCAATATGCTCAAGTGTGATTAAAATGAGAGAGCCTTGCCTCTTATTTATACTCTCCAAGTAGCTTCCTTAGAAGCATTTTCTAGGCCACTTTGTCCACATAGTCACCTATGTCCAACTCTACCCAATTTTTCACTTGTCCATGTATCCAATAGTCACTTGACCACTTAACCCATTTTCCTCATTTTAGGGTTAACCTTCTTATAACCACTTTCCATAATTAGAAAGTTCTCTATTTACTTTATTATTTAAATAATCCTCCTTGACTTTGTCACTTCACCTATGTCCAACTTTGCCCAATTTTTCACTTGTCCATGTATCCAATAGTCACTTGACTACTTAACCCATTTTCCTCATTTTAGGGTTAACCTTCTTATAACCGCTTTCCATAATTAGAAAGTTCTTTATTTACTTTATTATTTAAATAATCCTCCTTGACTTTGTCACTTCACTTTATTATTTAAATAATCCCCTTTGACTTTGTCACTTCACTTTATTATTTAAATAATCCTCTTTGACTTTGTCACTTCACTTTATTATTTAAATAATTATTCTTTGCAAGCACTTTGACTTCTTTGACCTTTTGGGGTTTCAATCCAATCATATGAGGGTCCTTCAACTTCGTAAGGCCATAACTCTCAAACCGTGAGGAGTTATGTGACGTTCCACATACCACCGGATATGGCATGACATGTACTATCCATCTAGGATAGTCTTACCTGCAAATATATCAAAACTCATACCATTATACATCAAACAAACTTGGGTCCATTACCCAAACCTTTGTGCTACCGAACTTTCTTCAAGGGTTGACATCAATGACAACCAACCCAATTAATCAACAATAAAAACTACCTCGTGGTTTCTCTAAAATATGAAACCCACAAGCCTATCAGACTCGCCTTTCAGATTTTTCCTATCAGAATATCACAAAGTATTTTCTCAAAGAGAGTTTTTCCTCAATGTTTCTAACGCAAATCTTTTCCCAATTTAAGTGTTCAAGTTATTTTCTTTAAGGGATTGTAATCGCATTTATTATAAAATATTTGTATACATGCATATAACTTAATGTGTCACTATTAACCCTTGTCTATTAAGTTGGACCTAATACATATTTTTATTCGCTAAACCTTTTAGCACTCTTCCCGAGGTCAAATCCCCAAATTTTCTTTCAGTGAATCTTTGTTGGGCTTCTTGATTGAATTAAAAATCTTCATCCCTTTTAATGAGTCTTCCCGAAGGAATTTTCTTGAAGAGCAGGTCTTCCGAAAAGCTTGTTTTTCCTACAAGGCAGCTCCTTGTAAGCATTTCCGCGATAGACCCTTTAACGAATTAATGCTTCATATTTGTAAGGTCCCACCTTACCAACCATTAAAACACATGAAGCAAATTCAAAAAGAGGATATATATATATATATATATATTACTTTCTTGTTGTACATAATAGTCAATAATCACAATCCTATGTACACACATGTGCACAAGATGATATACCCACAAGTTCATCATTTAAGGTTTATTATTCAAGTTCTCAATCTTGGCTTAATAGCTTATCAACTCTTTTAAACTCAACATATACAAGCAAATCTTGTAGCTCAACTAAATCTATTCATTCCATCTTTTCATAGCAATAAGGATACCTACATGGTTGAAACCTTCACCAAAATGAACCATTAAGTTCATAAATGCAATACATGTTTCAATGCTTATCCACAACTTCTTTCCATTTACAAGTAATGGTAAAATAAATAACTCAAAAGAGTGATGAGCTCTAACATGTTTCTATCTCAATTATAATCTGTTAATACACATACAATAAGCAATTCCAAAACTATCTGCAATACACATGCATTATTATAAATATATCTTCTAAGCTCATTGGATCTTTTCCACAAAAACTTTTCTGACCAAATAAGCATTAATATTTGACAAGGTTATTATCTCTTGAGGAAATTTTATCAAATAGTTTGATACAACACTTTCATCAAATGTTTATATACGTTAATATCTAAACAAGGATCTGAACTAGTTGCAACAATCCTTAACAACATCAATATAACCAGTTTGTAGGTGAATCTGGGAAAAATATGTAAGGATTTAGCTTCTAATGAAACAAGAAAAGTTGTAGGTATTGTTGTTAGCTTCTAAATGACATAAATAAGTATTTTATTGGAGCAACGGTTTGAAATTTATGGCTAAATAACAAAATGATATGTTTTCTAGTTATGAAAAACAATATTTTTATTGAGACATTTTTGCAAACACTTTGAAAGCAAGTGAGCTACAACCATGTATACATTTTTACAAACACTCTGCAAGCAAGCAAACTACAACCATTGAGGCAATTTGACAAGTATTTGGCTAGCTTGAAAGCTACTACTAGGGTGACTTTTAAACAATAATTTGTAAATGACAGTTATAGGCATTGATCCATTTTAATAAACAACTTGCAAGAGAAGATTCAATCAAGTTTTTCATACTACCAAAGGTCAATAATAATAAAACTCAGAAGGATTTACAAATCCACAAATCTAGGCCACATATCAATTTCCTCAGGGGTCTGCATATTCTGTGAAACTGCCCAGGTCATAAAATCAGGTTCTGAAAACACTTCTATTGGACTCAAAATGGGGGTTCCATGGTCATAAGGAACGGATACCCCCAGAAGTTGGTCTGAAACAAAACAAAATGATCTAAAAAGTTGCTTTTCTAAAATACTGAAAAAATATAAACGTGAAAACTTTGTTTTCACATTTTTTCATACATATGGCTTGAAAATCTCCACCTACAGCCATATATGTGGGAGTATAGCTTAGAACTATGCTATTATAATTTAACCATACTTTCAAATATATAGAGTCAAGTTGTTCTCAAATAGATTTTCAGGAAAAGGGGTAAGGCAAAGAGGTTCTTACTTTAATCAGAGATGCCAATTTAGATTTCAACATTTCTTCTGAAGTAGGAATTAATCTAGTGATTTTTAAAAATCTCTTGGTATCACACTACAATCAAGGGTTAGTTCAATCCTGCACATATAAAAATATGACATGAAGAATATCAATAATCTCATTTAGATTTTACCCTCAATATTCCAGAGTTATTTCATAAATGTTAAATACTAAAAATTCCCAAATTTCTAATTTAAACAACAAATATCACATAATTAAAAATAAAATACCAATTTATACCTGACAATAATGAAGTCCACAAATGAAACATTATTTTCCATCAACTCCAAGCTTGCCAGCTCACTTGGACCAACCGGTTTTCCTCCCATCCATATCCAGGGATAACTTCTCTCCCTGGAACCCCCAAGCTACAAGAACTCACACATAGTACCAAGTTGCCAATTTAATGAGGTACTAAAGGAAATATTAGGAAGAGATATTTTCTCTTCCTCCCAATACCACTCTCAACCTGACTTAGATAATTAAAATTGTTTGTGTTAGAATTAGAGCTCAAGGTTCATTTCAACAACATTTAGTTACCCTCCAGGTATTCCCCCAAATCCATGGGGTTACCCTTGTATTTATAGCTTCTGGGTGGGGTGACACCTCTCCCCCTCCCCGGCTTATGCAAAATTAGAAAAAATAAATTTCTAAACATAATGATTATTCATCACCTCCACTGAGGTATCAACATTTTAAAATTTCTTCTACTTATTTATTTATTAAATCTCCATTATTCACCTAGCTGAGGTGTCACTCTAAGATAATCTCTCATAATTATTTTCTTTTACTTAATTAATTCACATTTTTCATTAAAATGTTAGTATACTCATGAGCCCCTCCAAAGTGGGTAAAAATTAAATTAAATTAAATTAATTCAAGGTTTACCCCAGGTTAACTTACCAAACTGAGTCATGATTGAGAGTGGTATTTTTCTGCTGGGGAGTAGGGATTCAACACCCCTATTGAGTGCCCCCCAGACTTATTATGACTCCATTCCCTTGCCTTGTATCTAGGACTCCACGCCCTAGTAGATTCAAAACTTCGCGCCTTGAACATAGATCCAAGACTCCACGTCTTGATCTTCCATGGATTTAGGACTCCACACCCTAACTCCATGGCTTATCATCTACTGGATTCAAAACTCCACATTTCTCTCAAGGTATTGAATGTGATATCTCACCCATATGATGGTCCATTGGAAAGGTATTTATCCAAGGCCTGCACACATCACAATCTCACCGATCAAATGCATTAAATAACATTCATAACCAAAAATGAATATAATTTCATGTTATCAAATGTGTAGGTGTGACTTCCATAGTCACTTCGATTTTTAAGAAATGACTTGAATCACAGTCATTTCGAATCACATTTTTCCAAATGTGCATATGACTTTCACAGTCATTATGATCTTACAGAAATTCTTCCATAGTAATTTATAATTCGAGCATCCTTCCTAGCAAGTAATCAAGCCCCCCTGCCATATCCTACTCATTACAAGGTTAAGTATGCATAATCATACAATACATGTATCATTAATAAACCATGATCAACTACCTGTTCTACACAGTAATGATCACATATGTTTCCATATATTACAATCTTCGATGGTCAACCACATTATGAAATTATACCATATGTCATGATTCTTATGCATAGACAAACACCCATCTACCATTGCATAATCAAAATCAATCTTAAATACACAATTGAATATACAACCACATGCACATATATATAAACATATATCAATCATGCAACACTTAATTGAGTCCACCACATATAACCCATACACAAGTATGACATACATAATCCATCACATTCCATCAAAACCCACCCTTTCAAGTGTCATCGACTAAACTAGCCAACATGGGACACTACATACACATAACAAGTTCTTAATCAAAATTAATCTAAAACACATAATCAAAAACATAAACACACATAAGCAGAGATACAATCATGTATATATGTGTGTGTGAGTGAGTGCATATATATTAGTGTTCACAAGTCAAGTGACCCAACCAAACATATAAGTCCGGTATACATAATCCATCAAAAATCACCCTCTTCGGGTGTCACAAAACTATACTTGTCAAGATGGGACACTACAATATCATATTACTTTGGGAACCCTTTATCACATTTTATTACAAATGGACTATATATTTAATTTTATTATGTGTTATTAACCTCTTGCCACCTCTTTCCCTTGTTAAGCACCTACCTAGCACTCTTCCCAATGCAATACCTCCAAAAATTCCTTTGGGGAATATTTTTTGGGTTTTCTTTCAAATGGTCACTCTTTGATTTTTCAAAAGCCTTTTCCTGAAAGGTTTTTTCCCACAAGCTTGATTTTCCGAAAGGATTTTTTCCAAAAAGGTTTTCTCGAAGAAGGATCTTCCTGCAAGCTTGTCCTTCCAAAAGGTTTTTTCCTGTAAGCTTGTTCTTTCGAAAACCATTGTTCTCGCAAGTCTATTCTTCTAAAGACATTGATGGCCCTGTACATTTCCCAACTACTACGAGTTCACTTATGAATTCATTAATTAAAAGGAAGAAATATGGTTTTCAATAGAAAAGAATGTCGAGAGCACAAAGGAGAAGGGGAAAGCCACTTGTTGAGAATGGGAATCATCTAGATAACCTAATGTTGATAAATAATAATCACCATAATGGTCTCCATAAATTCCCCACATGGGAAGAAATATACAAAATCTTTGTCCATGAAGATTTTCCACAAGACAGTAAGGGCCTAGAGGTATACACCATTGTTGCAAGACCTACCATATTGTATTACAATGATATAATCACATGGGTTTATTTCCATCTAGATTCAAGCAGATCTACAGTGCCAAATGAAGCAGGAGTCGTGATCACCTCATTGTTTCTAGACGACATATATAAAAGGTATCAACTACAGAAACTCGATGTATAATTGAATAAATAATTTTTGGATACCTTCAGAAAGGAAAATACCAAAATGATAGAGCTAATCAGAGAATGGTGGGATGAGTACAAGTCCTTTACTATAGAGGGGAGTAGAATATACCCTATTCATTATTTCAAGGAACCCTACTGGTTGTTGACAAATAGAGCTAATCAGAGAATGGTGGGATGAGTACAAGTCCTTTACTATAGAGGGGAGTAGAATATACCCTATTCATTATTTCAAGGAACCCTACTGGTTGTTGACAACATCAATTTGTAGATTGTATGAAGAGGAAGAGTTTACACATTTCAAGTTGGAATGGGTACCCATTGCACAATATGTATCTAAAGCAGGGAACATCTTCAACTGGGACAAATACTATCGATTGACATATTTAAAGCTTCTAGGGAGGCTCCAAGGATAAAAAAAAAAAAAACAGGTTTTTTATATGTCAACATGTCTAATTCATGATGTATGTTCTTCAATTACTTTTCTTGTAATGGGTTGGGACTCAAACCCTAATTTACCTCTTGTGCATATATATTGTTTTGAGTTGTGTGTGAGTAATTATAATCTGAACACTTCTATGATATATGTGACCACTTTGTGGCACCCATTTTCTTTGTCATTTTCAATCAACCCCTACATAGATTATCACAGGGAGCCATTGAAGCCATCAGGAATATAGGAAACTAGTATATGGATAAAAATTATACATATATCAGATTTTTTGGTTGTACTTCTACTCCACATCTATTGCCCAAATATGTCCTATACTGAGTGATCATGAGGGAGACTTCATATCAAACAATTGAAGAAGGGATTATTGCATTTTTATCTGCCATTTCCAAGAGGATATGACCAAATTTTCCCATCAAAGTGGGAATGTTCATCTTTTTAAATGTTCCCCGCCAGAAAGGAAGCAACAACTCTCAACGATTTGTGTTTGTGTACATGTGTCCCTAGGGGTGATGATCCCAAAGGTATAGTAGGAGAACATCTTAGAACATTGGGATTAGTACCTCCTTTCCAACATATTCTAGATGTTCTGGATACCATTTTTCAGGGAGTCATGTCCTATCAAGAGGTCTTGGCTAACATGCAGGACAACTAAGAACATGAAAAGTTATAGGTTGGCCAGGAGGAGATAAGGAAAGTGGAAAATGAACAAAGAGAGTAGTTTTTAGCCACTAAAAAAGAACAAAAAGAGACCAAGCAAAATGCTCAAGCAAAAAAGGAAAGAGAAAAATAAAGGAAGGCTTTAGAAGCATAAGAGGAACTAAGGAAAAGGGAGCAACAAAAAGAGGAAGAAGCCGAGAAGTAACAAGAAGAAGAAGAAGAATCTAAAATGAAAGCACATGAAGACAGGATCAAAGCAGAAGAAAATAAGAGACTTGAAGATAAGATGAAGAAAGAGGAAGCAGCCTAAAAGGTTGTAAAAGAAGAAAACAAGAAAAGAGAAGAAGAAAACAAGAAAAAGAGAGGAAGAAAAGAAGAAAGAAGAGGAGATAGTTGAAGCACAGAGACAAAAGAAGAGGAAATTGAAAGAAGATAAAGGCAAAGAGGCTATCCTTGACACCACATAGGGAATCACATTGCTCGATTCTCCTATAAACCCTGGTAGTCCTCTTAACACAATACCAACTGGTTTCTCTTACTCTTATTTTGAGTTAATATATTTCAATGATGTTGTGGTACACTTGGGAGAGTATTTTTTTAGCAAATCAAAAATAGGGATTGTTAAAAGATCAACAAAGAGGTAGATAATAAAAGAAACTCCCACCAAGGAGTCATCAAATTGGACAATTTCATGGAACTTGGGAAAATACCCTAAAAAGAATGTTGAATATAAACCTCTACCCTAAGTGCATTTGGAAGGGAAAATTTAATCATTGTTAGTGAACTCAATGCCACTTTAGATACTTATAAGGCAAGAGAATTTGAGCTGGAGGAGCAGTTAAAGCAGTAGAAATTTCAAATAGAAGATGATTTCAGGCAACATACCCATGAAAAATATTAGTACACAGAGTTGAGATAGAAGCCCTAAAGAAAACACACTCACAAGAAATAGAGAAGTTGAGCAAAAAACACCACGAGAAAGTTGTCCTCTCTGAGAAGAAAAATTTTAAGATCATAGAATATGGACAGAAAGTAAAGAMTTTGGAAGCTCAACTGAAAAAACAACAACAAGACCACTAAMATCCTGGAAACAGTAAAAGAAGTATCCATGTTAGCTAATGAGGATCTAAGGGAAGCATAAAGACAGGTCTTCTATGAGTTAAACGAGATACAAGAATATCACGATGATTTGTTGACAATGTTAGACYCGGTGGTGGAACAAAAAGACAAGAGAAAAAATTCCCATGATGTTTTTGATGCAGTTATGGAATGGMACAACATGTATACAAACACTCCTTCTAACCTACCTAGATTTGAAAAAAGGGATAAGAAGAAACATTGGGTAATGTTGAACACATGGAAATCCTTCTGCGAAGATATTGAAGAAACCATAGAGGCTACCAATAAAATTTGTTTCAKATTATGGAATGTATTAGATGACCTTCTAGAGTAGTTTAGAATGKTGGTGATGGACAAACTGAATTAAGTAGTCCCTAGCAAGCTTATGATAGCAGAAGTAAAATAGGGCAGAGATGAGAGAAAACAAGATATTGAACATCTGAAAGAGATCAATAAGGATAATATTCTAAACAATCACCTTCTAAAACCAATAAAGCTAACCACCATCGATGATGCTCACACTAAAAAGGTGCACATAGATTTGGAACAAGGAGTGGGTGAGAAGATATATGATACCTATTGTTGTTAACATGAACTATTTTTGTAATCTATAATATCATTTGATAATGTGTCTGACATTTTAGAAAATCTCATAATAAAGATAGGTTAGAATAATAGGTAGAATAGATAGTTTTGAAATTACTTTCTTTAGTTAGATTTAGATTTAGAAAGAATTCTTTGGAGAAGAAATCACTCTCCTCCTATGTAATAAAATTCTTAGTGGAAACCAAGCCCACATACTAGTCATAACTTGCCATACCAAACGAGAGTGAGTCTAATTGGGACTCGCCATCAAGCATTTTCCCTTATTAATTGATAGACCATTTTGGCCTGTAAACAATAGGTTTACCACCTCCTGCTTCCTCTTAAGACAATTGTGTTTGTTCCTAGTCTTATTTGATCCTCCCGGTCCCAAACTCTCCTGGTCAGATGTTGAAGGTTCAAAGTAAGAATTCCACTCATTAGTTTTCTAGTTAGTATCCCTCCGATGAGACCCTAAGCTAGAAAACATCCTACTTCATCATCCTCACCAATGATCGAAGAGCTCAAAGTGCTTGGTAACAAGGTCTAGAGGTACATTCCCATTGCATATTAAAGGAAGGGAAAAATCCTGGTGCGATGGGGGTAATTGCTCATATGAATCCATGTTTAGGGAGTAAATCCCCGGATCCACCAAATATTCCAACCCATACTTCTTAGCTTCGACCTCTTGATTAGATAACAATTTAGATTCGATTTGTCCCGATGTTAGGTCGCATGGAAAAACCATGTCAAATATTTGGTTGCTAGATTGTCCATGCACTAGTTCACCCAGGATCACAATAGTTTCCTCCTCCAATGGTTGAACTAAAGTTTGTATGTTTCACAACGAAGGGTATTTGGATCTACCCAGGGACTACACTGGATTTGACCAGATTTTTTGGCCCTCCAATGGGTTGTCTGAGAATTATACAACTTCTTCCTCCATTTGCCGCCAAGACACCCTTCGAACTTACAAAAAACCTTAACCACTGATCCAAAAAAAGTATCCTCTTAAACGAATTTGTTTTCCCAGGTTACAATGCCCGTGGAAAACTCCTGAGTACTTCAACTCATTTTGAGGATGGTACCTAGGGTAAACCCTAGAATCTGCAAGGCACAAGGCTCAAAGCCATTACAATAATATATGTATTATGTGTTCAACATGTCACTTGCAAGATTTGAACTTGGGTTGGGAGGATAACAATCATTACTCCCAACCACCTAAGATAAGCCTTGTTATTGCAAAATTTGTACTTGCCCAAAATCCAAAGGCAAGTGGAAGGTAAATTGGTGTAACAGGAGGTTGTCGTATCACTGTCACCTAAATAAGACACCCCTTTCTCTTTAGGGTGAAATCCCAGGGGAGATGTCCCCGGTGACCTGGGGGTTTGAGAAGGTAAAGGTTATGGTATCAAGAAAAGTTGTCCCCTCTCACAATTCACATCGATGAGAAAGTCCCAAAGGTTTAACAATATGAAGCAAAGATATGCTTAAATGTACCTGCCCAGAACAAGACAACAAGAAAACACTATTTTGCAAGTAACAATTGATGTTAGAGCTTCATAAAACATTGGACTTTAAATAAAACCAATAATATGATATATAATATGAAGCAAACATAAATTTATAACATCAATGTATATATATTAATACTTTCACAATTAAGCCTTGAATAAGCTTCAAAAATGACCCAAAATGATAATCTAGAATTAGCAATATGTTAGCACTTGTCAGAGGCTAAGAAGGGAATGTAAAAATCAACTTTAACAATTGCTTTTAGGATATTTTACTGCTGCAATATATGGTTGTAGCTTACTTTTATAACAAACACAATAATGTTAGTAGATTAGTCTAATATAAGGTTAGGATTAGTTAGCAAATAGCTTGAGGTAAATGGTTTGGGGTCTGTTTTCATCAATAAACCAGTGTCTTTAGGGCTAATGGAGTTATTTTTTGCAGCATCAATCTTTGAAGGAAACAAATGATAATGTGTGAGATAGAAACAAGAGGAAAAATGGTTGAGGTGTTGGTAACCCAAGGCCTCAATCACCAAACCTTAGAAGGAAAACGGCTACTACGAAGTAGGTAACCCTGGGCCCTAACGGTTTTCCTTCTTCTTTAGCTCAAGCTTTGGATAAACAAAAGCTTGATGAAGCAAGGGTGTTAGAGTGCTATAAATGTAGGTCTCTAGCACATGCTTCAATGGATAAGTCTTCTAGCAAAATCTAGTGGGTGGATAGCTATTGAGACAAGGACAATAACATGTGCTTAATCTCCTAGGGTTTTACGCTAGCAATTTCATAATCTTAGTAAATGCAAAGTAAAAAATGCCATAACCATTCAAATAAAGAAGAATTGCAGATTTTCACTTACATTCACCAAGAATAATCTAGCAATATACTCTAGTTGAAGACTTTCCACCAAGAAAATGCCAAAATACACCAAGACAAGCCTCCTCCAAGAGTTGTGCACCACTTAATTTCAGCCAATAAGCCTTAAATAGGCCGAATTTTAGACCTCACTTATGTGAGTGAAAGAATGATGATAAAATGCAAGGGATTAATCCCATATTTATACAATCCAAATGACCTTTCATTACAAAATTAGGTCAAAAAGGCCGACATGGCCAGCTACGTCAAATATCCAGTTTTTTACATAAAATTGACAAATTAAACCCTAAAATATGCAGAAGAGGTGACAACATGCCCTTCTAGGGGGACGTTGGCCTCGAGGAGAAAAACGTTAGGCCTTCCAAGGCCTATGGATCATGCCACACGTTCCACTTGGCACATAATTGCCTCCATCGTGTCCATCTGACGTTGGGTGATGTCAAGGGTCACAGAGGTGATGTCATGGGCCTTCCAAGACCAACGTTCAAGGGGAAAGGAAAGACCCCCCTAGTTCCAAGCATGCCAAGATGCCTCTGGTGGAACATCCTCCTCTCTCTACAGTGCAAGCCTCTATTATATGTTTTCCCTTAGATGGGGTCTCAACATCCATATAGTGGGCTATCATCCCTATGGAGGTCCGAGCTAATCATCTCCCCATATGTACCTATCTGTTGGGCGTGGTCCTGCAACAAAAACAAGTATGCCCTCCATGGTCTCATAAGTCACAGGGATCATAGCAATGTCAATCACATCTAATAATAAATTTATCCAAACATGTGCATAAAACCCCATTTTCCCATAAAAGTGATCAAAGACGTTATGCTATTCTGCAAGTAAGGTTTGGAGAGGGTTCAAGGACATCCTATTGAGCCAATTTGTTTAGGTGTGGGGTGTTTCTAGGTGAAGACCAATCTAGGTCATTTGAATGCATGAGATGGTGCATGGATGTTTGGGCAAGGGGTGCAGTGATGACAGGGAAATGTAGGTCTTACCTGTGGGTGCCTCTGAAGAAGGTGAGTTGCACCTTGTCATGGATGCAATTGTTTCCTAACCCATTCAATGCCTTTTTATTTTTTATCTTATTGATTTTTCTTTCAAGAGAATAGTTGGGGGACACTGGCCTCGCGTGGTGACCAGTGGTGACAGCATTACCCACAAGCATTTCACGGAGATGAGAAGGTTGGCTCGTGATGAGACCCCCTTTCTATCGACTATGCCACCAAGAGCCACAACCATGGCATGGTGACCAAATGAATAGTAGTGTCATACCGCTACATGCCCATGGACCTAATAGGATGACTCATGATGAGACCCCATATCCACCAACTAAGTCTTGAGTTTTATCCTTTTTATGGGACCCCCTTTTTTCTTACTGAGAAGCCTTTTATTTCTTTCTCGGGGATCCCTAGGCGAAGCATCTCAAGGTTTGATCTATTGGCTTTTAACTTTTGTCAGGTACTTTTACCCTATGAGCCTTTAGCCCCTTCTTCCCACAAGGCAAGGTACAACCCTTTACTAGCTTGGAAAACCCAATGTTCGAACCAATGTAGGGGAAAGATGAGAGGGAAGATGATGAAAATTGATAGGAATGGATGATGACCTTTCATAAACCCACCCAGTGACAACTCATTCCTAGGGGAACCAACTTGTTAGGGCATTCTGTCATCCTCCCCAAGGTATGGACAAGTCAAAAGGTATAAATTCCAAGCACAAGTCATGAATCAACAGAGAATTAAATGCACATATTCAAATGTTTTGAGAATCAAAGTGACACATAACATGATACCTTGACTCATTACCTCATAGAGCAAGACCCACTGCTACTTCAGAACTATGTCGATGGGATGGATGTTGTTGTTGCTGACAAAATAAAGGCGTTGAAGAAGAAGGGTGGGCCCTCCAGGGCTAGGCTCAAGTTAATATGGCTCTCGGTACTCCATGTCTAGGATTGGTGGACCTCGAGACATAATCTCCTTCGTTATCCCTAGGATAGGGGATAGCATTTGGCTCAAACTCGGGGACATGTGCTGACCGTAGAGCGCATGAGAACATCAACATCCCTGGTATGACCTGTGACCTGCTATATCTCAACAAGATTGATTAGTAATAATTTGGGGTGGTGATATTACCCCTGGCTCACATATGATACAATGAATTACAAGTAAACAATCATATGTACAAATGGAAATAAAACTAGTTTAGCATGAAATGTAGATGGTATATACAATGAATGCAAATGCCTACCTACTTACCTCTACTTACATGTTGGTTGAATGCTAGGTGTATTCAAATAGCCAGTGAAACCATCCTAGCAATGCCTCATAATACCTGCCTATGTGCTTCATCATAAACCAAAACAATGATAAGTCAAGCACAAAAATAACATGAGTTAGAGAATGTATTAACTCATCGGAAATCGTAAAGTATAGCTCATGGAGGCAGGAGGGAGGGACAAAATCATGTCAAGTCACACACTTAGGAAAGTTCTCAATCCACTTCAGAAAGGGATCATGAAAAATCAAAGGTTCAATAGACAGACTCAAAGAGTCTGAAGGTTGGTTACCTTGGACATCTTCACAATCTGAGGTGTGGGGAGGAACTAGCAAGAACATGGAAGATGATTGACAAATTCATAAGTGAAGTCTGAAAGACTGAGATGACAAACTTCTTCTTGAGGTATTCAACTGATCCAGAATTGGATCTAGGAGCTTGATGGGGCTTAGAAAGGCCTAAAAAAAAAGTTCTCATAATGGTTTCAAAATGAATGTGTGCATAGACCTCATCGATACGAACCCAACACAACTTGAACGAGCTCAAACGGACATCATATTCTCTTGATATCATGATCTGTTTGTTTTTCCAAACAGGCAAAAAAAATATGATTGTACAATCCGTACAGTGCCACATGGCAGCTGATTGTACAGGCTGTACCATCATACAACTGACGTGGCAAGGCAAAGTCAGTGCTGACATGGCATCTTCTGGAGGTGACACATGGCAGGGTGACTGAGCATACGGACGGGTGACGTGGACAGGTACATGGGACCAATCAGGGAGTGACACGTGCCACCCTTGCAGTGGTGAAACGTGGCACATCCATATGAATGATGTGGCAAGTCCATACAATTTGTACGAATGACATGGCAGATGTGTGGCAGGTACAGTGGTTGACAGCTCAGCAAACAGCTAGTCCAATGGATGGGTGAAAAGTGAATCATATTCAGTGAATGGAGAGGTGCCACGTGACCCAGAGATGGGATGCCACGTGGCACCCATGGATTGGCTCGTTCATGGTTACGTCTTAGCAGGGTTGGGCTAGTGAACCTGCTCGCTCTATGGTTCTTAACCCTTAAGTTCAAACTATGTATTTAAGTTTATATGGGGTATGCATTGGCGGAGGTTTGGGTCGGGGCTAGGCCCCATCCCCTGGTCGCAAACCTCCACATATAAACACAGGCGGGAGTACTTTGGCGTGGTTGTAATATATAAATATATATATATATATATATATATACAACCCCCGGTTGTGTGGCTTATTCCATAGGACCCAATTCTGTTTGCTATCAACTCGGAGTTCAAATGGTTAGCCCCGATCAATTGGGCTAGCCCGCCAACCAGGGGAAGAAACCAAGGGATAACACCATTGGGGAGCTACACTTGATAGCGCGTGGATGTATTGGGCTCTGGCCACATGGCCTAGCACAAGACTAGGCCCGAGAGGTAAGGGGTCAACACATGGGCGCTTGGCCACATGGAACACGCTCATAGGACCAAGGACCAGCCAAAAGGGGTTGCACCCTATATTACTGTAGAAGTGGGTTTAATACTTTGGAATAGTGATTTTGTGGATTTTATTCAACTGTATTTAGAGATGTTTGGCCCTTTTGGGGGGATATTGGGCCCTTTGTGAGGCCAGATCTTGGGAGGAAGTTGGGAGATGGTTACCAACATCATATCTATATAAATCAGGCCTTCTTGAGGCCATGGAAAGATATTCGGAGTAGTTTTATGCTAAAGATTTTCCAAGCCAAAGCCATTTTTATGCAGGGAAGTTGTTGAGGAGCACACCTTTGCAGACCATTTATGGGAGCTTTGATCATCCGATTTGAGTGTCGTTTCTTTTTTTGGGTTCTAGAGATCTGGTAAAACAAGACCATATCAGTTTTGTAACCTTTTGGCACTATTGTGGTTTCGTTTTAAAGCTTTGAACATTAATAAGAAAGCCTCACCCACTGGGACAAAGGCTCGGAGACGTAGGTGAGATTATCGAACTTCGTTATCATATTGGTGTTATGGTTTGTTGTTGTTTTTATGCTACATTTTAGATCTGTATATGTGTATAGGACTATTATGTGTTCTCATCATTTCTTCCTCTTTCATTAATTTTCCTAAGTGGTTAATGAACACATGCTTAATAACTCAACCATTGTCATTTAAAAGATCTTTTCGGATCAAGTGGTATCAGAGCTAGTTGACGTTTGGATTTGAGTTTTGCATGTTAACTAGGGAAAAGATACATCATGGTGAAAATGAGCTTGTTGAAGAGAATCCATTGATTGGATTGAGAAACAGAACTTCTCAAAGCGAGAGGATGGCATCAGAAGAGGAACTTTCTCAGGATGAGAAAGAGTTTCGAAAAACTTTCTTCGCTATGTCGGGGATGATGAAGGTTTTGTATGAGGATTACTCGGAACGAAATAGACCGAATCTGGGTGAATCTTCAAAAGGAAAAAGTGAAGAAGGAGAGGATCCTCCTCAAATTCCTCCTTCACCTCCATCATCACCTCCTTCTTCTCCTTCTTCTCCTTCTTCTTCAAGTTCAAGTTCTAAATCCAATGCAAATAAACATGTCCATAAACATAAGAATGAAATGCTTTTATTAAAACTTGATGTTAAATTTGAATTACCCATATATGATGGTGAAGTTAATGCATAGAGACTTGACAATTGGGTCAGACAGATGGAGGTTTATTCTAGTGTGCAACAGATCAAGGATAAGGCAACTCAGATCAAGTTGGCATCCCTTAGACTTGCAGGCGCATCACTCATCTAGTGGCAAAGAAAGTTGCAAAATGGCATGCAACAAGTGGGTAATGTATTTCCATCATGGCAAAGTTTTATTTCTGCACTTAGAAAACAATTCTATCCTTTGGGTTATAAAGAGAAAGCATTAATTGAATGGCAAGCTTTAAAACTAAGAAAAGGACAAACGGTGCAAGAATACACATGTGAATTTTGTAAAATGGCATTGATGTTAGATATTCCTTTACATACCCAAGAAACTCTTATGAAGTATATAGGAGGTTTACCTGCACATACTCGAAATACTGTATTCATGTTTGGACCAACTAATCTTGATGAGGTTTCTTTTCAAGCGACATAAATTGAAGCAGGGAAAATAGGTGTTGGTGTATCAGGGGAATCGTCTTCGAGGACAGAGGACAAGAGGAAGTGGCATGGAAAGAAGGCAAATGCAGTAACAAGAAAGGAAGAGAAACCATCTTGCAAGCATTGCAATAAATAGGGAAATGATGAGGACCGATGTTGGCAATTGCATCGCGAGAAGAGACCGAAGTGGTTCAAGGAAAAGAAAGGGAGGCAAATAGTTGCAGTGACAACACGACCCACAGACTTGGGATCAGATTTAGGTGACGAATCTAAAGTCTCATTGGTTGGTATGATAGATAAAATTGGTGAAGGATTTGATTGTAGAAGTAATGTGTTTCACATCAGGTTCATCGTGAGGCACACTAAGGTTGACACATTGATAGATAGTGGATCTCAATATAACTTAATTTCAAAGGAATTGGTTAAAAAGTTGGGATTAAACACAAAGATGCATCATAATCCCTACACACTTAAATGGATAAACAACAATCATCAAATGCACATAACCAAGCAGTGCACATTAAAATTTGCAATTTCATCTAAGTTTGTAGACGAGGTAACATGTGATGTGGTGCCACTAAGTGAATGTGGAATGGTCTTAGGTAGTCCATCCTTGTATGATCATAAAGCAATCTTCTACATGACAAATAATCAATATCATTTAACCAAAGCAGGTCAAGAATATGTGGTTCATGCTCATCATGTAAAGGCAAGTAAAACTCTTCAAACTATGGAACAATTAAGAAAGGCGGCTCAAGAAATCAACACACCTATAATTGTTTCAAGTCAAGTAATATATCTTAAGCAAGAACAAGAGATGATTGTAGAATGGAAAAGCAATCACAGTTTGCTTCAAGATAAGCTAATGTTGTGCAAATATTACAAACATATCAACTCATTTGTAGTCATATTTTTTATTCTACCATTAGTAATGTTGTCTACATGGATGATAGTGTCTTTAGTAAGATGTGACAGGGTACAAATGGCTAACAATATGTTTTTAGTTGTCATGAATGTGTTACAATTGATCTTGATGAGACAAGTGCACAGGATAGAGTTCAGAGACAGAGAACAAGCTGGATGGCCTATCCTGAGCTTGATGACTGGTCAGTAACCTTTTGAGGGACCAAAAGGTCCTTTAGTGGGGAGGTGTGATCCATAATTGGATCCAGCAGCTTGATGGGGCTTAGAAAGGCCTAAAAATAAAAGTTCTCAGAATTTCTTCAAAATATACATGTGCGTAGACCTCATCGATACGAACCCAACGCAACTTGAATAGGCTCAAACAGACATCGTATGCTCCTGATATCGCGATCTGTTCGTTTTGCCAAACATGTAAAAACAATGATGATTGTACAATCCATATAGTGCCATGTGGAAGCTGACTATACAGGTCGTATGGTCATAAAACTGACGTGGAAATGCAAAGTCAGCGCTAACGTGGCAACTTCTAGAGGTGACACATGGCATGGTGACTGGGCATACAGAAGAGTGACGTGGATAGGTACAGGGGACCAATCAGGGAGTGACATGTGTCACCCTTGCACTGGTGACATGTGGCACGTTCATACAGATGATGTGTCTGGTCCATACAATCCATACGGATGACATGGCAGATGCATGGCAGGTATAGTGGTTGATAGCTCAAAAAATAGGTGGTCCAATGGAAGGGTGACAAGTGGCATCAGATTCGATGAATGGAGAGGTGCCACATGGCCCAGACATGGGTTGCCATGTGGCACCCATGGATTGGCTCGTTCATGGTTTGCAAAAATTGTTTTGGGTCTCCACCAGAATTGAACACGAGACCTCCCACCGAGCTACATCTGGGCAGGGTCAGGCTAGCCAACCCGCTCGCTCTATGGTTCTTAACCCCTAAGTTCAAACTATGTATTTAATTTTATATGGTGTATGCATTAGTGGAGGTTTGGGTTGGGGCTAGGCCCCATGCCCTGGTCGCAAACCTCCACATATAAACACAGGAGGGAGTACTTTGGTATAGTTGTAATATATATATACATACCTCGATTGTGTGGCGTATTCCATAGGACCCGGTCACGTTTGCTATCAGCGCGGAGTTAGAATAGTTAGCCCCGGTTGATTGGGCTAGCCCACCGACCAGGGGCAGGAACCAAGGGCTAACACCGTCGGGGAGCTACACTTGATAGCGTGTGGATGTATTGGGGTCTGGCCACATGGCCTAGCACGAGACCAAGGCCGAGAGGTAAGGGGCCAGCGCATGGGCGCTTGGCCACATGGAATGCGCTCATAGGACTAGGGGCCAGCCAAAAAGGGGTTGCGCCCTATATTATTTCATAAGTGGGTTTAATACTTTGGAATAGTGATTTTGTGGATTTTATTCAGCTGTATTTGGAGACTTTTGGCCCTTTTTGGGGGATATTGGGCCATTTTTTAGGCCAGATCTTGGGAGGAAGTTGGGATATGGTTACCAATTTCATATCTATATAAACCAGGTCTTCTTGATGCCATGGAAAGATATTCAGAGCAGGTTTATGCTGAAGATTTCCCAAGCCAAAGCCATTTTTATGCAGGGAAGCTATTGAGGAGTGCACCTTTACGGGTCATTTCTGGGAGCTTCGGTCATCCGATTTGAGTGTCGTTTCTTTTGTTGGGTTCTAGAGATCTGGTAAAATAAGACCAGATCAGTTTTGTAACCTTTTGGAACTTTTGTGATGTCATTTTAAATCTTTGAATAGAAATAAGAAAGCCTCACCCACTGAGACAAAGGCCCGGAGACGTAGGCGAGATTGTCGAACTCTGTTATCACATTGGTGTTATGGTTTGTTGTTGTTTTATGCTTCATTTCAGATCTGTATATGTGTAGATGAATCTTATGTTTTCTCATCATTTCTTCCTCTTTCATTAAGCTTCCTAATTGGTTAATCAACACATGCTTAATAACTCAACCATTGTCATTTAAAAGATCTTTTCAGATCAAACTCCTTGGGCCTCGGGCCATAATCTCCTTAGTTATCCCTAGGATAGGGGAACATCTGGCTCCAACTTGGGGACATGTGCTCACCGTAGAGCACATGAGAACGTCAATATCTTTGACCTGTGACCTGCTAGAGCTCAACAAGATTGATTAGTAATCATTTGGGGTGGTGATATCACCCCTGGCTCACATACGATACAATGAAATACAAGTAAACAATCATATGTACAAATGGAAACAAAACTAGTGTAGCATGAAATGTAGATGGTATATACAATGAATGCAAATGCCTACCTACTTACCTCTACTTACCTATTGGTTGAATGCTAGCTGTAGTCAAATAGCCAGTGAAACCATCCTAGCAATGCCTCATAATACATGCCTATGTGCTTCATCACAAACCAAAACAATGATAAGTCAAGCACAAAAATAACACGAGTTAGAGAATGTATTGACTCATCGAATATTGTAAAGTATAGCTCATGGAGGCAGGAGGGAAGGACAAAATCATGACGAGTCACACATTTAGGAAAGTGCTCAATCCACTTCAGAAAGGGAACATGAAAAATCAAAGGTTCAATAGACCGACTCAAAGATTCTGAAGGTTGGCTACCTTGGATGTCTTCACAATCTAAGGTCTGGGAAGGAACTAGCAAGAACCTAGAAGATGACTGACAAATTCTTAAGGGAAGGCTGAAAGACTGAGATGAAAAACTTCTTCTTGAGGTATTCAACCTACCCTTGAAATCTAGGCTTTGCCTCAGAGGAAACTCAAAACAAAGGACATGCTTCCCAACTACACCTTTTATGACATAGCAAGATAAAATAGTCGAAGGGAGCTGGAAAACATTATCACAAGGATCCTTCTCTGGGAAAACGATGTCCTTACCTCTATCAAGATCTGAGCACAACGGTGGTTGATAATCTTCTTCATGGAATAAATCGAAGTGCTCAAAGGAATAATCATCAAAATCCTCAAGGTATGACCGAAAATCACGAGGATAATATAGCACCATGTCATCCTTGGTTGTCTGAAAAAGGTTTTTAATCATACCATATCCTTGTTACCAATTGTCAAAATTAGTAACCTCATATGATAGTTGTAAAGGCAATTTTTGGAAATGACCCTCAATGTCGTAAATGGGATCCTCATTAGAACCAATCACATCCCACTTACACCTTCAAACATGTATGAACTCATCAATATTATCAACAATGTCACTACCTTTATCATAAGATGAAGGATTTAAAGCATCCAAGGGATCCTTTAGTACCTCTTCACTTTCCTAATCATAAAATAAATCATCATCAAAAATTTGGAAAGGGCAATAACTCATTGTGCTTACTTCTTCCTGTGCACGAGCCTCAAGAATTTGGATAACTTCATCAAATGGAAGACTTGCTTCAACTTTATAATACAAAGGATCTATCTTGTCCAAGGGTTCCATTTCTTCTTCATTCTTTGAATCATAGAATAAGGTATTATCAAAAACTTGACAAGGAAAGTGACTAACCTCATCTTCTTCTTCTTGTAAAGGAAAAATGGGATTTTGGATAGCTTCATGAGAGAGAGGATCACACATCAATACTTCATCATCGTGTTTGATATCCTCACGTTCTATCTCCTCAACCATGTCTTCATTATTCTTCGCAGAAGAATGAGTAATCCTTTGCTCTTCCTTATGGGACTAGAAAACCTCATCAAGATCCTTCTCCTTAGCCTCATGTTAGTTGATGATTTGTTCCCCTTCTTCTTGGAAATCATCAGTAAAGGTCTCAAGGGAAACTAATCTCTCCAAAATATGAGTATTTAGGGTAAAGAGGTGTCTTTCCTTGGACAAGGAGATATTTGTCTCAATTTCTCTAGCAATGTCATGAGCTTCAGAGAGCGTTCTGCGGCCCTTTTTACTAAGGGGAAAACCTAAATGCACTAAGAGTGCATTGGTATAGAGATAAATGAGGTACTTGTTTTTAGGATGATGGATTCTAGGAATTCGAAATAGCAGGTCCTCAAACTTGTCCTGAAACTCTCTGATAGTCTCATTCTCAGTTTGCTTTATATGCTCGAGTCTTTTTAGTAGTATTGGGATGTCTTCCAACTTAACACTCCATCTTTTGAGAAAGGTTTCTTCCAATTGGTCCATAGATGTGATGCTAGCATCAGGGAGGTCGCCATACCACTCCTTAGCATTACCATGAAGAGTGGCAAAGAAGAGTTTCATTTCCAAATCTTCAGCATCATCACTAATAGGGTGGAGTTGAAAGAAATCCCAAAAATCACCCATGTGATAGTCGGCTCTCTCCCAATCACTAACAGTGAATCTAGAGAGCCATTTCCCATACTTCGGGGGTGTTTGTCGAGGGTATCCCTAGATTTTACTCATGCCTAAAGGTTTGAAATTTCCCGGGTCATGGTTGATTTTTTCATTAGTGGAGTCGCGAGATAATTGTCTTGAAACTATCAAAGGGATGAGGGGATCACCCTTAGTGGAGTCGTCAGGAAAACTTTGTAAAATAAAGGCTTTTGAGGAAAGGCTTACCGAAAAGTGTCGTCTTTGAGGAGAATTGACTCAGTGTTCCTCGGTAGCGCCGCCAAAAATTTATCGCACAATTTGTACTTTACCAAAATCCAAAGGCAAGTGGACTGTAAATTGGTGTAACAGGAGGTTGTCTTATCAATGTCACCTAAATAAGACAACTCTTTCTCTTTAGGGGTGAAATCCCAGGGGAGACGTCCCCGGTGACATGGGGGTTTGAGAAGGTAAAGGTTATGGTATCAAGAAAAGTTGTTCCCTCTTAGAAGTCACACCGATCAGAAAGTCCCAAAGGTTTACCAATATGAAGCAAAGATATGCTTTAATGTACCTGCCTAGAACAAGACAACAAGAAAACACTATTTTGCAAGTAACAATTGATGTTAGAGCTTCATAAAACCTTGGACTTTAAATAAAAGCAATAAGCTAATGAATAAGATGAAGCAAACAAAAATTTATAAAAACAATGTATATATATTAATAGCTTCACAATTAAGCCTTGAATAAGCTTAAAAAATGACCCAAAATGATAATCTAGAATTAACAATATGTGAGCACTTGTTAGAGGCTAAGAAGGCAATGTAAAAATCAACTTTAACAATTGTTTTTAGGAGCTTTTAATGCTGCAATATATGGCTTTAGATTACTTTTGTAACAACAACAATAATGTTAGTAGATTAGTATAATCTAGGGTTAGGAGTAGTTAGCAAATAGCTTGATGTAAATGGTTTGGGGGTTGTTTTCATCAATCAACCAAATATAAGGTATAAAGCAATGTCTTTAGGGCTAATGTAGTCACTTTTTGCAGAAACAATATTTGAAAGAAACAAATGATAATGTGTGATCTAGAAACAAGAGGGAGAATGGTTGAGGTGTTGGTAACCCAAGGCCTCAATTATCAAACCCTAGAAGGAAAACAACTACTAGGAAGTAGGTAACCCTAGGCCCTAACAGTTTTCCTTCTTCTTTAGCTCAAGCTTTGGATAAACAAAAGCTTGATGAAGCAAGGGTGTTAGAGTGCTACAAAGGTAGGGCTCTAGCACATGCATCAATGGCTATGTCTTCTAGCAAAATCTAGTAGAAGGATAACTATTGAGATAAGGACAATAACATGTGCTTAATCTCCTAGAGTTTTACACTAGCAATTTCATAATCTTAGTAAATGCAAAGTAAAAGATACCATAACCATTCAAAGAAAGAAGAATTGCATATTTTCACTACATTCACTGAGAATAATCTAGCAATATGCCCTAGTTGAAGACTTTCAACCAAGAAAATGCCAAAATACACCAAGACAAGCCTCCTCCAAGAGTTGCACACCACTTAATTTCGACCAATATGCCTTAAAGAGGCCGAATTTCAGACCTCACTTCTGTGAGTGAAAGAATGATGATAAAATACAAGGTATTAATCCCTTATTTATACAATCCAAATGACCTTTGATTACAAAATTAGGTCATAAAGATCGACATGGCTAGTTACATCAAATATCAAGTTTTTTACATAAAATTGACAAATTAAACCCTAAAATATGCAAAAGTGGTGACGTCGTGCCCTTCTAGGGTGACGTTGGGACTCCTAAGTGAGATGTTGGCCTCCAGGATCAAAACGTTAGGCCTTCCAAGGCCTTTGGAGCATGCCACATGTGCCACTTTGCACACAACTATCTCCATCATGTCCATCTGATGTTGGGTGACGTCAAGGGTCAGAGAGGTGACGTCATGGGCCTTCCAAGGCCAATGTTCAAGGGGAAAGTCAATACCCCCCTGGGTCCAGGCCTATCAAGTTGTCTCTGGTGGAACTTCCTCCTATCTCTTCGGTGCAAGCCTCTGGTATATGTCTTCCCCTAGCTGGGGTCTCGACATCCATCTGGTGGGATTTCAACCCTATGGAGGTACGAGCTAATCAGCTCCCCATATGTACCTTTCCATCGGGTGTGGTCCTACAACAATAATAAGTATGCCCTCCATGGGCTCATAAGTCACATGGATCATATCAATGTCAATCACATCTAATAATAATTATCCAAACATGTGCATAAAACCCCCTTTTCCCAGACAAGTGCTCAAAGACGTTATATTATTCTACAAGCCAGGATTGGAGAGGCTTCAAGGACATCCTATTGGGCCAATTATCCTTAGGTGTGGGTTGTTTCCAGGTGAATACCAATCTAGGTCATGTGAATGCATGAGATGGTGCGGTGATTTTTGGGCAAGGGGTGCAATGATGACAGGGAAATGTAGGTCTTACATGTGGGTGCCTTTGAAGAGGATGAGTTGCGCCTTGTCATGGATGCAATTTTTGCCTAGCCCATTCAATGCATTTTTACTTTTTATCTTGTTTCTTTTTATTTCAAGACAATAGCTGGGGGACACTTCCCTAACATGGTGACCATTGGTGACAATGTTACCCACAAGCATTTCACATAGATGAGAAGGTTGGTTGGTCATGAGACCCCCTTTCTCTCGGTTATGCCACCAAGAGACACTACCATGGCGTGGTGACCAGATGAATAGTAGTTTCATACCACTACATGTCCATGGACCTAATAGGCTGACTCATGATGAGACCCGCTATCCACCAACTAAGTCTTGAGTTTTATCCTTTTATGGGTCCCCCCTTTTTCTTGCTCAGAAGCCTTTTATTTCTTTCTCAGGGATCCCTAGGCGAAGCATCTCAAGGTTTTATTTGTTGGATTTTAACTTTTTCCAACTACTTTTACCCTATGGGCCTTTATCCCCTTCTTCCCACAAGGTAAGGTACAACCCTTTACTAGCTTGGCAAACCCAATGCCAAAACCAATGCAGGGGAAACATGAGAGGGAAGATGATGAAAAGTGATAAGTATGATAAGAATGGACGATAAGTGTCATCCCCCCCAGGTATGGACAAGTCAAAAGTCATAAAGTCCAAGAAAACGTAATGAATCAAAAGAGAATTAAATGCACATATTCAAATGTTTTGAGAATCAGAGTGACATGTAACATGATATCTAGACTCATTACCTTATAGAGGAAGACCCACTGCTACTTTAGAACCAGGCCGATGGGATGGATAATGTTGTTGTTGATAGAATAGAGGCGTTGAAGAATAATGATGGGCCCTCCTAGGCCAGGCTCAAGTCAATATGGCTCTTGGTACTCCATGTCTAGGACTTGTGGGCCTCGAGACATAATCTCCTTAGTTATCCCTAGGATAAGGGATAACATCTGGCTCGAACTCGGGGACATATGCTGACCGTAGAGCACATGAGAACATCAACATCTCTGGTATGACCTGTGACCTACTAGATCTCAACAAGATTGATTAGTAATAATTTGGGGTGGTGATATCACCCCTGACCCACATATGATACAATGAAATACAAGTAAACAATCATATGTACAAATGGAAATAGAACTACTGTAGCATGAAACGCAGATGGTATATAAAATGAATGCAAATGCCTACCTACTCACCTCTAATTACATTTTGGTTGAATGCTAGTTGTAGTCAAATAGCCAATGAAAGCATGCTAGCAATGCCTCATAATACCTGCCTTTGTGCTTCATCATAAACCAAAACAATGATAAGTCAAGCACAAAAATAACATGAGTTAGAGAGTGTATTAACTCATCTAAAATCGTAAATTCTAGCTCATGGAGGTGGGAGGGAGGGACAATATCATGCCAAGTCACACCTTTAGGAAAGTTCTCAATCCACTTCAAAAAGGGATCGTGAAAAATCAAAGGTTAAATAGACCGACTCAAAGAGTCGGAAGGTTGGTTACCTTGGACATCTTCACAATCTGAGGTCTGGTAAGGAACTAGCAAGGACCTAGAAGATGAATGACAAATTATTAAGGGAAGGCTGAAAGACTGAGATGATCCAGGTGGATATCAATGGCCACCCACCTTTTCCAACTGGCTCAAAACAACTTTCTGGCAATTTTGGAAATTTACTATTTTTAGCAGGTTTTAACTTCTGGGGCCATTTTGAGGGCCCAAATGAAGGTTTTTTTAGTTCGAGGTTCTCAATGATAGCCAAAGGCATGATTGAGCCCCAAAAATTAATCTCCTTGAAGATACCTTTCCAACGAGCTATCACGCACCAAAAACGAAGATCGTATGCAAAAGTTACGACCCCGAGAAGTTGATGTACTCACTTACTCAAACGGGGCCCACATGACTTTTGGGGCTTCATCTCCTAGGGTTAGATTTTTGGATGTCTAGGAATTTTGGCATTCCTGTTTATTTAAAAAGGCCTCCAGAGCCTCATTGTAATCATCTTCTTGCAAATGTGAGTAGCCGTCACATCTCTTCTCAGAGATAAGCTGCCACCATTCTAGCGAGTCTTTCACTATGTATTTTTACAGTCTATATACATTTCTTTCATTAATAGAAATCATGTATTATTGTATATCTATGTTTATGGTTGCATCTCTGATACATTTCTGTTATATTATTGAACATCTGTGATATCTCTGTGCATTTCTTTATTATATCTTCGATCTCATTTTGTGCCGAAAATAATCCGGATTAGTGGTATCAGAGCAGGCTGCTCTTGATCGTTTTTCAGTGCATGTCCCTGACGAGGTCCGAGTATAGCAAGTTGGGTCTCGAGCTTGTCTCTCTTGAAGACAATCGCTCTCGCACACCCAAGAAACCCTCAATGGCGGAAAAAAAGAAAAACGACGGAGAAGACAATCCTATCATTTTGTTGCTTGAGCAAGCTCTCACGTGACAGAGGGACGAAATGATGGAGAATTTTGCCCACATCCTTCAATGCCTGCTGATATCATCAGGCGCATCTTCATCAAGTGGCCACTTTGGAGGTACCTTGCCTTTCAAGGTACAAGTTAACTTTGATATTCCTGTATTTGAAGGATAGATAAATGCAGAAGCCCTAGAAAAATGGTTAACTCTGCTAGAAGGTTATTTCTTTGTTCACAACTTTTTCGACAAAGAAAAGATCACCTTCGCACTCCTTAAAGCTCTCCCTCATGTCAAACATTGGTGGGAAACTTACTGGGATCAAAGTTCCACAGAGGAGTCTGGAATATATGGGGCCGATCCCACTTGGGATTTTTTTGTGGATGCGGTAAAGGAACAATATTACCCTGTTG
>SNQJ01S0063675.1:0-11405 GCA_010110895.2 Picea sitchensis | reverse complement strand
ACCATTCTAGCGAGTCTTTCACTCTGTATTTTTACAGTCTCTGTACATTTCTTTCATTAATAGAAATTGTGTATTACTATATATCTGTGTTTATGGTTGCATCTCTGATACATTTTTGTTATATTATTGAACATCTGTGATATCTCTTTGCATTTCTTTATTATATCTCCGATCTCATTTCGTGCTGAAAATAATCTGGATCATGAGATGACAGACTTCTTCTTGAGATATTCAACCTACCCTTGAAATATAGGCTTTGCCTCAGAGGAAACTAAAAACAAAGGACATGCTTCCCAACTACACCTTTAATGACATAGAAAGATAAAATAGTTTTCGGAGTTGGAAAACATTATCACAAGGATCCTTCTCCTAGAAAATGATATCATTACCTCTATTAAGATCTAAGCACAATGGTGGTTGATAATCTTCCTCATGGAATAAATCGAAGTGCTCAAAGGAATAATCATCAAAATCCTCAAGGTATGACTGAAAATCACTAGGAGAATATAGCACCATGTCATCCTTGGGTGTCTGAAAAAGGTTTGTAATCATACCATGTCCTTGTTGCCAATTGTCAAAATTAGTAACCTCATATGATAGTTGTAAAGGTAACTTTTGCAAATCACCCTCAATGTCGTAAATGGGATCCTCATTAGAACCAATCACATCCCACTTATGCCTTCCAACATGTATGAACTCATCAATATTATCAACAATGTCACTACCTTTATCATAAGATGAAGGATTTAAAGCATCAAAGGGCTCCTCTAGTACCTCTTCACTTTCCAAATCATAAAATAAAGCATCATCAAAAATTTGGAAAGGGCAATAACTCACCGTGCTTACTTCTTCTTGTGCAGGAGCTTCAAGAATTTGGATAACTTCATCAAATGGAATACTTGCTTCAAATTTATAATATAGAGGATCTAGCTTGTCCAAGGGTTCCATTTCTTCTTCATTCTCTGAATCATAGAATAAGGTATTATAAAAAACCTGACAAGGAAAGTGACTAACCTCATCCTCTTCTTCTTGTATAGGAAAAATGGGATTTTGGATGGCTTCATTAGAGGGAGGAACACACAGCAATACTTCATCATCATGTTTGATATCCTCATGTTCTAGCTCCTCAACCACATCTTCATTATTCTTTGCAAAATAATGAGTAATCCTTTGTTCTTCCTTGTGGGATTGGAAAACCTCATCAGGATCCTTCTCCTTAGCCTCCTGTTGGTTGATTATTTGTTCCCCTTATTCTTGGAAATCATCAATAAAGGTCTCAAGGAAAACTAATCTCTCCAAACTAAGAGTATATGGGGTAAATAGGTGTCTTTCCTTGGACAATGAGATATTTGCCTCGATTTCTCTAGACATGTCATGAGCTTCATATAGCGTTCTAGGGCCCTTTTCACCGAGGGAAAACCCTAAATGCATTAAGAGTGCATTGGTTATAGATAAACAAGGTACTTGTTTTAGGATGATGGCTTCAAGGAATTCGAAATAGCAGGTTCTCAAACCTATCCTGGAACTCTATGATAGTCTCATTCTCAGTTTGCTTTATATGATCAAGTATTTTTAGTAGTATTGGGATGTCTTCGAACTTAATACCCCATCTTTTGAGAAAGGTTTCTTCCAATTGGTCCATAGATGTGATGCTAGCATCAAGGAGGTCATCAATACCACTCCCTAGCATTTCCATGAAGAGTGGCATAAAAGAGTTTCGTTGCCAAATCTTCAACATCATCATTGATAGGGTGGAGTTGAATGAAAGCCCAAAAATCACCCATGTGATAGTCGACTCTCTCCCCATTACTACTAGTCAATCTAGGGAGCCATTTTTCGTATTTTGGGGGCATTTGTCGAGGGTATCCCAGGATTTTACTCATGTCTAAAGGTTTTAAATTTCCCTAGTTCCATTGAGAAGTCATGGTTGGTTTTGTCATTAGTGGAGTCGCCATGTAAGCTTTGTAAAATAAAGGATTTTGAGGAAAGTCTTACCGAAAAGTGTCGTCTTTGAGGAGTATTGACTCAATGTTCCTCGATAGTGGCGCCAAAATGTTATCGCCCAATTTATACTTGCCCAAAATCCAAAGGCAAGTGGACGGTAAATTGGCATAACAGGAGGTTGTCCTATCACTGTCACCTAAATAAGACACTTCTTTCTCTTTAGGGGTCAAATCTTAGGGGAGACGTCCTCGGTGACCTGGGGGTTTGAGAAGGTAAAGATTATGGTATCAAGAAAATTTGTCGCCTCTCACAACTCACACTGATCAGAAAGTTCCAAAGGTTTAACAATATGAAGCAAATATATGCTTCTATTTTGCAAGTAACAATTGATGTTGGAGCTTCATAAAACCTTGGACTTTAAATAAAAGCAATAAGTTGATGTATAAGATGAAGCAAACAAAAAATTATAAGAGCATTGTATATATATTAATGGATTCATAATTAATCCTTGAATAAGCTTAAAAAATTACCCAAAATGATAATCTAGAATTAGCAATATGTTAGCACTTGTCAGAGGCTAAGAAGGCAATGTAAAAATCAACTTTAACAATTGTTTATAGGAGCTTCTACTGCTGCAATATATGGTTGTAGCTTACTTTTGTAACATCATCAATAATGTTAGTACATTAGTCTAATCTAGGGTTAGAAGTAGTTAGCAAATAACTTGAGGTAAATGGTTTGGTGGTTGTTTTCATCAATCAACAAAATATAAGGTATAAAGCAGTGTATTTAGGGCTAATGGAGTCACTTTTTGCAGCACCAATCTTTGAAGGAAACAAATGATAATGTGTGAGCTAGAAACAATATGGAGAATGGTTGAGGTGTTGGTAACCCAAGGCCTCAATTACCAAACCCTAGAAGGAAAACGACTACCAAGAAGTAGGTAACCTTAGGCCCTAACAATTTTCCTTCTTCTTTAGCTAAAGCTCGGGATAACAAAAGCTTGATGAAGCAAGGGTGTTAGAGTGCTACAAAGGTAGGGCTCTAGCACATGCTTCAATGGATATGTCTTCTAGCAAAATCTAGTAGGTGTATAACTATTGAGATAAGGACAATAACATGTGCTTAATCTCCTAGGGTTTTACACTAGCAATTTCATAATCTTAGTAAATGCAAAGTAAAAGATACCATAACCATTCAAAGAAAGAAGAATTTCAGATTTTCACTTACATTCACCAAGAATAATCTAACAATATGCCATAGTTGAAGACTTTCCACCAAGAAAATGTCAAAATACACCAAGATAAGCCTCCTCCAAGAGTTGCACACCACTTAATTTAAGCCAATAAGCCTTAAAGAGGCTGAATTTCAGACCTCACTTCTATGAGTGAAAGAATGATGATAAAATACAAGGGATTAATCCCTTATTTATACAATCCAAATGACCTTTAATTACAAAATTAGGTCAAAAAGGCCGACATGGCCAGTTACATCAAATATCCAATCTTTTACATAAAATTGATAAATTAAACCCTAAAATATGTAAAAGTGGTGACGTCATGCCCTTCTAGGGTGACGTTGGGCCTCCTAGGTGAGACGTTGGCCTCCAGAAGTAAAATGTTAGGCCTTCTAAGGCCTCTGGATCATGCCACATGTGCCACTTGTCACACAACTGCCTCCATCGTGTCCATCTGACGTTGGGTGACGTCAAGGGTCACAAAGGTGATTTCATGGGCCTTCCAAGGCCAATGTTCAAGGGGAAATGAAAGACCCCCCTGGGTCCAAGATTTCCAAGTTATCTCTAGTGGAACGTCCTCCTCTCTCTCCGGTGAAAGCCTCTAGTATATGTTGTCCGCTAGTTGGGGTCTCAACATCCATCTGGTGGGATTTCAGCCCTATGGAGGTCAGGGCTAATCATCTCCCCATATGTACCTATCCGTCGAGTGTGGTCCTGCAACAACAACAAGTACGCCCTCCATGGCCTCATAAGTTACAATGATCATAGCAATGTCAATCACATATAATAATAAAGTTATCCAAACATGTGCATAAAACCTTCGTTTACCAGAGAAGTGCTCAAAGATTTATGTTATTCTACAAGCCAGGTTTGGAGAGGATTCAAGGACATCCTATTTGGCCAATTCTCCTTAGGTGTGGGGTGTTTCTAGGTGAATACCAATCTAGGTCATGTGAATGCATGAGATGGTGCAGGGATGTTTGGGCAAGGGGTGTAGTGATGATAGGGAAATGTAGGTCTTACCTGTGGGTGCCTGTAAAGAGGGTGAGTTGCACCTTGTCATGGATGCAATTGTTTCCTATCCCATTCAATGCTTTTTTACTTTTTATCTTATTGCTTTTTCTTTCAAGAGAATAGCTAAGGGACACTGCCCTGGCGCGGTGACAACGTTACCCACAAGCATTTCATGGAGATGAGAAGGTTGGCTCATGATGAGACCCCCTTTTTCTTGGCTATGCCACCAAGAGCCACTACCCTGGCGTGGTGACCAAATGAATAGTAGTGTCGTACCGCTACATGCACATGGACCTAATAGGTTGGCTCGTGATGAGACCCCCTATCCACCAACTAAGTCTTGAGTTTTATCCTTTTATGGGTCCCTCCTTTTTCTTGCCAAGAAGCCTTTTATTTCTTTCTCGGGGATCCCTAGGAGAATCATCTCAAGGTTTGATCTGTTGGATTTTAACTTTTGCCATCTACTTTTACCCTTTGGGCCTTTAGCCCCTTCTTCCCACAAGGCAAGGTACAACCCTTTACTAGCTTGGAAAACTCAATGCCCAAACCAATGTAGGGGAAATATGAGAGGGAAGATGATGAAAGGTGATAAGTGTTATAGGAATGGACGATGACCTTTCATAAACCCACCCAGTGACAACTCACTCCTAGGGGAACCAACTTGCTAGGGCATTTTGTCATCTGCCCCAGGTATGGACAAGTCAAAAGACATAAATTCCAAGCACACGTCATGAATCAAAAGAGAATTAATTGCACATATTCAAATGTTTTGAGAATCAGAGTGACACATACCATGATACCCAGACTTATTACCTCATAGAGTAAGACCAATTGCTACTTCAAAACCAGGCTGATGGGATGGATGTTGTTGTCGCTGACATAATAGAGGCGCTGAAGTCAATATGGTTCTCGGTACTCCATGTTTAGGACTTGTGGGCCTCAAGACATAATCTCCTTAGTTATCCCTAGGATAGGGGATAACAAGCCCAATTGACAACCTCTTAAACCACTTATCTCTCATTTAAAACTAAATAATATATAAAAATTATTGYGCTGAGAAGCACTCTACAACCTAGTAAGGGGGAGATGTTGTCACATACGTATGACATATAGTTACATTTAAACATAATAAAAAATAAACCAGCCTAGATGCATCTTAATCTTAGATCTATCAAGCCTTGAAAGGGATCAAAAGAGTACAAAACTTGAGGAAAGTTTTGCACCTTGAGAGATTTGATCCCTCTTGGCACTTGATAGATTTGGGGTTAAGATAGATCTAGTCCATGTTTAATCTCTCCCAAAGGAGGGAGTATACTTTTCATTTGCAAATCAAAATTCATTGACTTTTCATTAATTCACTTTCATGTTCTAATTTTTTTATAAAGGCTTTAAATGTTTTCCAAAAATCTATTAAATTGAATAGTTTTCAAAATAAAAAATATTTTTAAAATTTCAMCATTTTCTAATTAGTTTAAAATTTTATCACTAGCAACAACCACTTTATAAAAGTGGTTGATATACGGCCATCGACACCAGTAGTTTGGAAAGGTGGAAAATGGCGTCGATCGACGTATATCAACCACTTTTATAAAGTGGTTGTTGCTAGTTGAGGGCTGGCATGCCTTGGGGATGACCATTAATGTATTAATACATAAATGATGTATTAAAAAATAAATATTGCATTAATGTAATATATAATATAGTAATTTATTAATGTAATACATTAATGTATTAATAGATACTATTTAATGGTCTATTAATATAATAATGTAATGTATTAATTAATAAATACATTATTAATAATAATGTAATGTAATGTAAGGTTGACCATGGTTGACTATGGTAGGCCATGACCATTGCTTCTTACGTTTGACCATCACAATGGCCATGACCATGATTAACTTTGTTAAACCTTGGTTGAATTTGGTTTACTATGGTTGACTATGGTTGACCTTGGTTGACTATGACCATGGTTAATTGTGGTTGAACTTGGTTTATCATGACCATGATTAATTATGGTTGACCATGACCATGGTTAAATTTAGTCAACCTTCTCAGACTTTGGTTTACTAACATTGACTATGGTTGACCATGGTTGCGCATTACCATGACCATGATTGATTGTAGTTCACCCTGACCATGTTTGGCTATGGTTGACCATGATTGAGACTAACCTTCACTATGGTTGACCTTGGTTGATTGCGGTAGACCATAGTTGATAATGCTTAACCATGTTTGACAAAATTTGTCCATAGATTACCACAGATGGCCATGACAATTATCGACCATGACTATGGATGACATTGACCATGTTTGACCTTAACTATGACTTTGGTTGACCATTACCTTAACTATGATTAACTATTCTTGATCACAACTAAGAGTATGGTCTACTATGATCGACTATGGTTTTCCATGGTTGACTATGGTTAAGTATGGTTCAGCTTGACATGGACCAAAGTTGAGTATTGTTGATCATGGTTGAATATGGTTGACCATGACCATGGTTGACTATGATTGACCATGCGCATGGATAACTTTCTTAGATCATGTGGAGCTCATTATGGTGGGGCATGTTGATTATGTTTAACCATGGTTTACTATGTGACACAAATGTTCTTGTCTTGGCGTAGGGATATGTGCGACACATAACAACGTGAGGAAATGTTTGTCGCATTGCGAGGAGAAGACGACGTGTGTCTCATTGCAATGTTTGTTGATGTTCATCACATTACATTGTTACTATCCACATTGGGATAACATGCCTATGTTCATCACATTGCGACGTTACTATCGACATTAGGACGACAGGCCTATGTTCGTCACATTACAATGCCCATAGATTACATTGCAATTTCCTTAGATTACATTGCGATGATGGGCATTTTTTGTCACATTATGACATCTTTTTATGTTCGTCACATTGCAGTGATAAGGCTATGTTCATCACATTGCAGTGATAAGGCTATGTTCGAAAGATTGCATCGATAGGGATATTTTGATCATATTGTGATCGACGTATATGTTCGTGACATTGCGACAATAGGGAAATGTTCATCGCATTGTGACGTTAGTTTAAGTTCATCACATTGCGATGACATGGTTATGTTCGACATATTGCGATGACATGGCTATGTTTGCCACATTATGATCGACATTGAGGAAATGTGCGATACATGGAAACGTGATATGTGTGATCAACATTAATGTCGGGATATGTGTGACACATAACAACGTGAGGAAATGCTCGTCACATTGTGATGATAAGACAATGTGTGTCACATTTCGATGTATGCTTATGTTCATCACATTGCGACATTACTATCCACATTGGGATGACACGCCTATGTTTGTCACATTGCGACGTTACTATCCACATTGGAAGAACACGCCTATGTTCGACATGTTGCGACGTTACTATCCACATTGGGATGACATTCCTATGTTCATCACATTGCGACATGCCTAAGTTTGTCACATTGTGACATTACGACATGGCTATGTTCATCACATTACAATCGACATTAACGTCGGGATATGTGCGACACATAGCAAGATGAGGAAATTTTCACCACATTGCGACGAGAAGACGATGTGTGTCACATTGTTATGTCTATTTATGTTCATCACAATGCGTCGTTACTATCCACATCAAGGCGACATGCCTATGTTTGCCACATTGCAACGTTACTATCCACATTGAGACGACATGCCTATGCTCGTAACATTGAGATGTCACATTACATTGCCCTTAGATTACATTGCAATTTCTTTAGACTAGATTGTGATGACAGGGCATTGTTCTTCACATTGCAACATATGTTTATGTTCGTCACATTATGATGATAGGGCTATGTTGATCATATTGTGATTGACGTATATGTTCGTCACATTGCGACGACAAGGAAATGTTAATCACATTACAATGTTAGGTTATGTTCATTGCATTGCTACGATAGGGCTATGTTTGACATATTGTGACGGCGAGGCTACGTTTGTCACATTGCGATCGACATATATGTTCGTCTTGTTTCCACGTCTGTATATGTTCGTCACGATGTGACGTTACTATATTTGGTAGATTGCAATGTTACTATGTTCGACACATTGTGACGTTAGGAAATGTTTGTCACATTACGACATCGAGATATGTACGACACATAGTTACATGAGGAAATGTTCATCACATTGCAATGAGAAGATGATGTGTGACACATTGTGATGTTTGTTTATGTTCACCACATTGCAATGTTACTATCCACATTGGGATGACATGCCTATGCTTGTCACATTGCAACGTTACTATCCACATTGGGACGACATGCCTATGTTCGTCACATTGTGATGTCAATTTATGTTCATCACATTACGACGTTACTATGTTCAACAAACTGGGATGTTTCTATGTTTGTCAGATTGAAATGTTACTATGTTCGTCACTGTGTGACATTATTATGTTCGACACATTAGAAAATCACTATGTTTGTCAAAGCATAACATTTGTTTTTGTTCGTCGTATTGCATTCAAAACATTACAAAAAGGAAGTTTTGGCAAAGTTTAGAAAAAAAATCTAGCTAAGTGTTTCCTCTTTGAAAAAGATAAGAACTTTGAACTAATGCAATATATTACATAAAAGGAATGTTAGAATAATAATTTTTATAAGGACATTGATAGCATATGATCTTGAATTGGAAAATCTATCCCTTCCAAATATGCATATATAAAATTAGTGTACGCATTTTGGTGTTGCAAATTGCGATTGTCACAAAAACACAAAGGAAGGGGTTAAAATCAATTATGATTTATAGTTGTAAAATTTTTAACTGGAATCCATTTTTGACTAACTTTGATCGATTTCGTGGTATTGTTTTTGTGGATAGGTTCATACAACCAACTTGTTCTCATGCAGCTAACATGTTCATACAAGGGCACTCGAGGAGAAACAACTTTTTATCTTAAACCCTTTCAGTGTCAGAAAGGTGATGCCATAATGTTTTCTTTTTCTACTTTATAATGGAACACAATTCTCATCAAAATTTGTTTTTTTATAATTCAATCTTCCATAAAAATAATGTAAATCAAAATACAAAAAGTTGTCTTTCTCTTAACATATTGTTATTAGACATTTGATTTAAATATAAAATATTGTATTTTTCTTGATATAATATATTATTATTAGACATTTGATTTAATTGAACACTTTTTCTTTAAAATTTTTAAAATTAAATAATTATTTAATATTGTTAATTTTTTTATTTTAATTTTCCAAGTATTTGATGTTGTTTTTATTATTAATGTTTGAATTTTTCATTTTTTTTTTAATGTGTTTGTATTTTGAAGAGTATTTTAAATAATTTAATTTCAATTAAAATGTATTTATATTTTGTATGATTATTATTTTAAACAATTAATTTTTATATAAACCAATAAAATAATCATTTATAAAGAATCCTAAAACAAAAAATACATATAATAAAAAAATAAATTAAAATTGTGCATGGATTTATAATAATAATAATTTTTTTTAACCACCATTGCTTCTAAAAAATACCTAAAATTGCTTTCAAATCAAGTCATAACCACCATCGACTCAAGAGAGGATGGCATAAATACTCCCGGTCTTGGCTAAACTATTGGGGAATCATGGAAGAAACCGTTTTGTAGAATAAAGATACTATTAAAAAAAACATCAAATCAAAATTTAAGGAAAAAATGTGGTCTGATAAAGAGTTAGAGGAAAAAAGAAAATTGAGGTATTATAAAGATGTAATCAACCCTAATCTAGAAGATCAAAATTATCTATATGTTTTGCCAAGTGTAAAGAAAAAAATAAGCATTGCTAAGATAAGAACAAATTCTCACGAGCTCCATCGGTCAATTCCTAAAACGCAATGGGGTGAAAGAGTGTGTCACCTTTGTGACACTAAGAAGGTTGAAGATGAAAAACACTTTCTCTTAGATTGTCCAGCCTATACCCATATTAGACCTTATTTTCAAAATATTGATCACACTACCAACCTTCCTAACCTCTTAACTCAACAAAAGTATGATGATCTTGGAAAGTTTCTCTTAGTGTTTTTTGAGCACAGAAACAAAATTCTAAAGAATCACAAGTAATCACTTACCCCCTTAAGGTCCGATAGACCAATTAGGTCTTAGTGGACGTTAATCATCATCATCATCATCATCATCAATAAAAAATATATAAAAAAACTAATTAAATATAAAAAAATAATATAAAATAAATGAAATCTATATATTATAATTATATATTATATTTCCAACATAATATATACATAATCCTAAAAATTAAAAAAATAAAAAAGTTCATAAAAGAAATCTAATGAAATATAATGAAACAAGGGTTGCATGGCAACACAGTCCCTACCGAGTTGGTTGGAAAATACATGTTAAACAATGAAACTTAATATAACTAAATGCACAAGTAATGAATATTTATTGTCAAAAGATAATAATTGAGGGTTGTTTGTTATTCTAAATGTATAAGCTAAATGGAACTATAATATTCATAATTATAATTATAATATAATAAATATATTATAAATATAATAATAAATATAATAATAAATAATATATTAGATAATAAATATAATATAAATATAATAATGCATAATAATAAATACATAGTACAACTTTTTATATTTAGATGTGGTGATTGGTGAAATTCATTGATTATGTAATTAATTCTACATATTGAAAGACTTGAAGGGAACAATAACACTTCAATTCTATCAACCATTTATAAATAAAAAACACAAATATTTTTATTATATCCATATATATATATTTGTTTTCCTATATTAAACATTACATTGCATACACAAATTTATGATAAAAGACAAATTAATGTCACATCAATAACACATCAAAAGCAAACTCATTGCTATAGTCCCATGGCAGGGACTAAAAAGAATAAAGATATATTACCATTTCAATAACATGGCATTAACATTACATTTAAGCATAACTTTTCCAAAAAAATAATTGAATGAGGTAATATGAAATATCGTGATCATTGCGACCATTAAATTGACCTAATTAAAAAAAATTGAATGAGGTAATATGAAATATCGTGATCATTGCGACCATTACATTGACCTAATTATCAACGAAATTTCAATTTTTCAATTTTCATAAGGGAAACGCCCAATGCCCATGTTAGGTAGTGGGGAAGGCCAACGAGACGAT
>SNQJ01S0063674.1:42779-57741 GCA_010110895.2 Picea sitchensis | reverse complement strand
CATAGTGCAATCTTCCTAGAAAATAACCCTACTTATAATTCAAAGACAAAGCATATCGATGTTCAATATCACTTTGTAAGAGACATGGTTGAAGACAAGAAAGTTTTTCTAGATAAGGTTGAAACTTTGAAGAATGTTGCAGATTCATTGACAAAGTCAGTGAGCTCCGAGAAGTTCTCCTCGTGTAGAGAAAAAATGGGCATTGCTTGCCTATATTGTTTACTATGTAATTCTATGACCCTTGTATGAAAATAAAACAAGTGGGATAATGTTGGGTAGGTGTTATCTTCTTTGCATGTGTGTGGGGGGTGCATCAGGGTTTTGCTATTTTAACAATTTTTTTCTATTTTTAGCATTTTTCTAAATTAATCCTGGATTAATGGATTAGGGTTTTGGTAGCTGCAGAATACCTAAAATATTGTGTATATATTGTATTACGAATGGTGAAATTAATATAATGAAGAGTTGAGAGGTGTGGCACCAAGGAAGGCTAGTTTTCTCCTGGTCAAGGGTTTCCATCATAAATCTCATTGTACTATGTCTATGAGACATTAATTAATTTATGTTTTTCTTATGGATCTATATGCATTGCTTTACTTGACAGGTTTAAAAAGTTACATGTAAAACTGTTGTAGCTACCCATACAAATTTCCTATCCTTTGGCGTGCTTGTTTCACTCACACACTTCCTCAATATGATTGTAATCATCCCCCCATGCTACCAATAACTAAGGGATGTGACCACTTACACCCACCCTCTTACATGTATTTAAATCTTGGCTTTGGGAACACTCAATCATAAATTAGAAGGTTCATATACCAATAGAAATTTTAGGAAAATGGGTTGAATCAATATACATGGGTAATTCCACCTTTGAACCCTCTAAGACATTCTCCTAGAACCTCCCTTCTCTTGTGGATTAATTCAACCCCCATTTCTATCCATTTCCCCTTAGCAGATGGAATCAAATTTTATTATTAACATTCAAAAATACAATTCACATATTATATTGCTTGGACGTAGCCACATATTATATCTAAATGAAGAATTAATTAAAATAAGGATTATAGTGGGGATGTTACATTACCCATACCCTAAAAGTGTGTGTCATACTTAGTGCACACTATGCCAATATACATATATGAAAATTTACATCACAATACTTAGAAAATAAAATTCCACACTTTCACAACTCTAGCAGTAGTTCCAACCATAATATMTTGCTCCTCTCAACTCGTCGACCCAAGGAATGCACCATTCATTTATCAAGGATAATACAAGGAATGTACTMTTAATGTATCAGGATTAACCCAAGGAATGATCCATTATTTTATTAGGGTATCGAACATATTTGGATAGGACTCTGAGATGCGGTTCCATAATTTTAGCTGCTCARAATGGAGTCTTTCATTATGTTTTCTTCAAAATTGTGAAAAACATGTAGGTATTCTTCCCTCATGTTTTCTTCATGATCCCATGTAGCATMTTCAGGACCATAGTAGGTCCATTGAACCTTTACCAACCCTATGGATTTTTTCCAGAGCACTTTGAATTTTTGGTCCAGGATGCGCACTAGTTCCACATAGAAATCCCCTTCGTGCTCCACCTGGATCACATTCCAATMAATTATGTTGTTAGGTTAAACCACATATTTATTTAATAATGACACATGAAATACATTATGAACTCTCACAGATGCATAAAGTGATAGCATGTATGTAGATGGCCTTATCTTTTCTATGATTTCAAAAGGTTCRCAATATCTTGCTGCCAACTTTGGGAAACTCCCTAATCTTAGWAGAATTATATTTTCTTTCAATTTTAAGAAAACATGTCCGCCCAATMTCTAAAACACTCTATTCTTTTCTGCATAAYGTTTCTTCCTATCTTGGAMAACATTTAAATTATACTTGATCTTTTCCATCTACTCTTCCATTTCCTTTAACAAATATGGCCCAACAAYTRCTCTATCTACTGGATTATCCCAACTCATTGGAATGTTACACTTTATGCCATGCAATGATTCAAATGGACTCATTTTCAATGAGGCTCGATACCCATTATTGTAATAAAATCAACTAAATGAATATAATCCTCCCACCTTGATGGATGGTCCATCACACACATTCTAAGCATGTCCTCAATTATTATGTTGGTCCTCTATGTTTTCCCATCAATCTATGGGTGATACATTGTACTGAGATTTAAATTTGTTCCAAAGCGCTAGAACAAAAATTTCCAAAAATTGGATGTGAATTTTGGATCTCTATCTGAAACTATTTCCTTAGACACTTCATGTATCTTGGAAACTTCTTTCATGTATATTTCTGCAATATTTGTTTCCTTGTGTATTATATTCATTGGAATCAAATGCACCTCCTTAGTTAATTTATCCACCACCACCATGATGGAATCATGGTGCTTCACTGTTATGGGTAACTTTGTAATAAAATCAACCGTAACTACTTCCCACTTCCATTCTTGAATGGGTAATGGTTGTAATAACCCCAATGGATGAATATGTTTTTTATTGACCTTCTGACATTCTAAACATTTGGTTATGTAATCAACCACTTATTTCTTCATTATTGGCCAAAATCATTGTCTTCTGATATCCTATATGGCACATTGTGCATTTCCTTTAGCATTTCATTTTTTAGTTCATTGGAATTTGGTAAATATAATTTTCCTTTTTACATGAGAATTCCATCTTCTTTCATCTCATAATAAGTAAATTTCTATTGAAAATTTCCTTGATACAAATTTTCTTTTATGCTCAAATACTGTTGATCTGAATTTGCTGTTGCAATAATTTTATCTTTTAGATAACTCATGTACATGGTAATGGCTGCAACATGCACTTCATGAACTCTCATTCTGAGTGAATTAACCACTTGATTTTCCTTTCCCTTTATATGCTTAATTTCAAAGTCATATTCACTCAAAAATTCGATCCATCTAGTTTTTCTAGCATTTATTGCTGGTTATACAAACAAATTCTTCAGAACACAATGGTCTATCCTTAGCTCAAATTTATTCCCCATGAGGTAATGTATCCACATTTTTAATGCATGTACAATTTCTACTAACTCTAGATAATGGGTGGCATAGTTCTTTTCATGCTCTTTTCATTTTCTAGACTCATAACATACCATATGATCCTTTTGACTAAGAAATTCATCTAGCCATTCCTTGCACACATCTGTGCACACTACAAAGTCTTCACCTAGATATGCAATATTCAATATTGACGAACTTGTCAATACATCTTTTAGCTACTGGAAGCTCTCTTCACATTTGGAAGTCCATTCAAATTTCACTTCTTTCTTTTGCAAGGATGTGATTGGACTTTCAATATTTGAGAATCCTTTTATGAATATTCGGTAATAATCAGAAAGAACCATAAATGATCTGACCTATGTCACATTCTTTGGCATTGACAATCCTCTAATAGCCTCTATCTTCTTAGGATCAAATTCTATCCCTTTTGCTGAAATTATATGCCCTAAGTAGTGAATCTTCTTTTGATAAAATATGCACTTACTTAGCTTAGCATACAATTTATGCTCTCTTAAAAATTTTAATTCCATTCTTAAATGTTTATCATCTTCCTCTTCTTACTTAGAGCAGATGAGTATATCATCTAGGAACACAATTACAAATTTTTTTAGGTACTCCCTGAATACTCCATTCACCAGGAACATAAAAACAATTGGGGAATTTGATATCCCAAATGGAACTACCATGAATTCATAATGCCCATATATTTTCCTAATTGTTTTCTTGTTGATATATTCTTCATTTATCCTCACTTGATGATAACCTGATCTCAAGTCAATCTTCAAAAATATTCTTGCACCTTTCAACTGATAAAAAAAATCGTCAATCCTTGGAAAATGATATTTATTCTTTATGGTGACCCTATTCAACTATCAGAAATCAATACACAGCCTTAATGTTCCATATTTATTATTTACAAAAAGAACTGGGTCTCCTTAATATGACACACTTGGGTGTATATACCCCTTCTTTAAAAACTCTTCAAGTTGCATCTGTAACTCTTTCAATTCTGGCATGCCCATTCTATACGACGTCTTGGACACTGGGGAAGCTCCTGACACTAAGTTGATGGAAAAATAAATGTCTCTCTTTGGTGGAAATATTGGTATATCCCTAAAAACATCTTCAAAATCCCTCAAGATCGGATGGTATTCAATGCTTTCCACTTTATTTCTAAATGCCTCTTCCATATGGGATGAAAAAATATAACAACCGTTTTTGAAACTCTTTTTTAATTGCATAGCTAAAATATCTCTAACAACTACAACTCTTGGAATTCTTTTAATCTTTCCTTGCTTCCCTTCTTCATTAAGACATGTGATTGTATTGTTGTAACAATATAGGACACCATGGTGTTTTTCCAACCAATCCATGCCAACTAGACAATCATACAAACCCAACGATACGATGTTTACATCTACCTTCGTACTGAGTCCATTCATGTCTATTAGACAATATTTAATCAACCCATTGATTTTCGTCTTAGCTCTTGTGGCTAATTGAACTAACCAATATTTCTTATGCTTACTCCTTTGTAGGTGAAATATTTCAACAATGTTATCATTTATGTAACTATGGATAACTCCATAATCAATTAAAATTCCTATAGGATAGTTATCAATCTTACCTTCCACTTCAATCATGGTGGATTAGTACTTTGTTTTCTTATTGTCCAAGGCCACATAAATCCTTGGAATATTTATTCCCATGTCTTCCACTTTTTCATCCTCTTAAATGTTGTGTACAATCCTCATTCTTTCTCGTTTGTGAGGGAAATTCCTACAAGTGATTTCTTTCACATCCCTAATATTGTACAGGTTGTTTCCTTGGATTTTTCCCAAATGAATCTGTAGTATTATGTGCATTTTGGGATGAATGACCTTACTAATTTTCTTGGGAGTTATTATTGAAAAAGGGTGTCTTAAAAACTTTCTTCCTTTGATCCTTTTTCCCTTTCATATTGTCATTCCAAGCCTTTTGGAAAACCAAACTTCCTGTGATTTTCTCTTAAAGTTGTCTTTCTCTCCTTATGGATTATTAAAAAGTTCTCAGGTTATCATATTGAATCTTGTCACTGTAGAAGGAGGGTAACCCACTCATAAACCTTTTTCACCTTCTCATCCTTTATGAAGTCAAAATACTTCAACAATTCAAAGAACCTTTTCTCATATTCTTTCATTGACATGGTTCCCAACTTGAGTTCAAATAACTCTTTCATATTCCTTTCATAATAATGTTTAGATACATATTTCTCTTGGAAATATTATATGAACTTCCTCCATGAGATCCTCTTCTCATCAAGGTACTTAGCTTGCTTAAGATGATCCCACAACATGGATTCCTTTCCTTGTAAGTGATAGGTTGCAATTATATATTCTACTTGATAGGGGTAATCATGCAACTAGAAATATTTCTTCATTTCAAATAGCCAGGCTTCAACCTATTCACCTTTCTTGTGCTCACCATTGAAATTTTTTGGCTTAATTTTCCTAAAATCACCTTGAAAGATGTTTTCCTCGTGCCTTCTCCTTTGCATCTAGATATGAGACACACTTGGGATACTCCCTAGAATTAAAATTGCATGAATTGTTATAGTGGATTTCCTTGGAGAATGATGGAACCTGCTCATGCTTCTTGACTACATGCCATTCCCATGATCATCCCTTTTTATTTGGGATCTAGATGCAGTCACTTGTCTAGCACTAACTACTTTCTTGGTGCTGGATTATTTGTTAACTTTATTATGTTACATATTTAAACTTTGAAGTATCTCTTCCTGAGCCTTCATGATCCTTTCATTATAATCTCCATAGCTCTACACTTCTCTATGTATACTTCTCATAGTTACAGGCTCCTTCCCGTCTCTTCTCCCATTAGATTCTGTCTCAACATTACCTATGATGTGATGAATACCTTTTATATCCTCCTCATGGAAATAATATCCCTGAGCATCATCCATGACTCTAGTCCTTATATAAGAACCAAAATTTCTTTCTTGTACCTCTAATTATGCAAGAAATGTGCATGCAATAATTATTGTTAGAACATGCATAGAATAAAACATTTCATCAATTAGAATATAGGTTACTCTTTATCCTAATTTATGAAGGATAAAATGTACCAAATAAAAATCATATTCCTTATATGCATTCCTCTCAAAAAAATATTTCCAACAGCTGTACCCATGCTTCAATTTGAGTTCTGAGTGAAAAGTTACAACATTTACAAGTTGCAATTTCCACTTTTTTATTGCTACATAAATATCTTTATCACTTTCTAAAAAAATTTATTTCCCAATTTTTTTTATGGGTTAACATATGTGTTCTACTCCTCAATACCTTTCTAACAACTATTTGTTTTCTCAAATCCGTTTTTCGAGTTGAAAGTTAATGTCCAAAGAAGTTTAGGATATTTTACCCAATTTACCCCTGTATGCTACAGGTGTATTATTTTTCCATTTTTACATACCTAGATCCTAAATATGGATCCATGGATGTTTTCTATGGTTCATATTATTTCCACAAACGTTTCTTGTACCCCGAACAAGCCTCTGAGAAAGGAGTTTTTCTCTTTGGAAGTAATATGGCACTAAAATTTCACCCTCATTGTTTTGGCTTTAACTTTATCATACATGCTTTGTTTTGTGCCCATAATATCTCATTGGATAGCTCTCCTCGATCTATTTTATTTAATATTTAAATACTCTATGAGGTTCCTATCATACTTTCAATCATGAAAATTAGAACTCCTTAAAACGCTATTTAGGCCCTCAAAGTTTCCTTGCAAGTTAATGACCTTAAAAAATATGAAAATTTTGAAAATTTTCATATAAAATTGACTATTTTATTATTATAACAACCCTTTAAATATGAGTCATTGATAAAAAATTAGATTTAATATGTTTCATTGATTCACTCTCCATAGGCAATCGATGATCGACACTTTCCTTTGGACATGCACAACATTTTTCCCAAACTGCCGAATCGACTGTTAGCCATCGGTCCATTCCCTTGACAACCAATGAATAACACAATGATAAACGAATCATTGACAAATTCTATTAGCGAATTTCAACACTTATAAAATTTTACCAAAACCCTAGGTAAATATGGGCCATCGATATCTCACCCAAGATGATCTTGATCGTCGATTATGCTTCGACTTCCAAATGATCGAAAACAAATATGGATTTTTGATATTCCTTATTTTCCCAATTGCCGTAATGAATCTCATTTGTTGATTTTATCAATCTTCCAAATGAAAAAAACCTTATAAAATTTTAAATTTATCATAATAAATCTAGGTCGTTGATCTTGCGATCAAAGCGATCTCAGTCGTTGATTCATCGAACTCTTCCCAATGTTACAACAACCATTAGAATGATTTTTTTTCAACCTTATAGGTTGAATTCATCTCTATAACCTACATATTTATGCCCCATATAATCTATTTGACTTCCTTGAGGAATTCAAAATCAAAATTCACCCACGGATTTCGGAATTTCGTTCTAACTTCTTTGTTTTTTCCCCAAATTCACATCGAACGAATTATGCAACAAAGAATTTCACCAATTCTCTCTGGTTATTGGCCCATACAAGATCGGTGTTTGAAATAGAGGATACGATACCATAATGTAGTGTCCCCATACCAACAAAGGAATATTACGCTGCATAATACTCTTAAAATTAAAAAATTTAGAGCTAATTCAATTTCCCATAGCTTCTAGCTACGATTTACATACATATTTAACTGTTGTATATGACCATAAATTAGATGCATCTACAACATGCTAAAATAGACATGAAATGAAACTAATAAATCAACATAACAACATATAAATTCTTCTCAAATACACATATTTCATGCACAAGAGTTTAACTCATAAATACATGACACAAAACAGTTAAAACAATTATCTTTTAAACTACTTCTGCAAATAGTTTCTTGGGATAGATGTTCCACCCAAACATAGACATGATATTTCAAACCTCAACAACAAGTCACCCTCGAGCTGAGGCTAGTAATCCACAAAAGAGGGTGGTCTTTCATTGTCCACTCACAACTCATAAATCCCACAACCCACTAATATTCTCCTACAACTATCTTGATTTTCCACCAACTCTCTTCCTCTTGACCCTCCCAACCAAAGGAATGTACCCCTTCACTGATATTAGTCCCTCAAGCATCCCATTCATTTATCAGGGTATCTCTGGCACATGTAACCAAGAATCTCTCAGTTGGGAAGTCAAGGGAACTTGTTGCTAGGAAAAAATACCAACAAACAACAACAAACACTTGATGTTACAGTGAAACTCACACATGAGTTCACTCTTCAGGCATTACAACCTGGCCCTTCAATATTCAACTCCAAAACATTCCAAAAACACTCCATCATGCTCTATAAATATCCTTCCATGGATGTTCCAACTCCAAGATCTCTTTCTTTGAAATATTCCTGATACAATATATTATGCAGAACAAAAACTATATAGCAGACAATGACATAATAATAATGATATATCCAGAAAAATATAAGAAGAACACCAGAATAACACCAGAATAATCACCAGGAAGAGAAAATTTATTATGATAGAAATGTTCACTTTTCTCTTCGAGGGGGAAACCTCCAGCAGAGAAGATCTCTATTACAGTAATCTCTAAGAAAAAATATCCAATGCCTCCTACTCTTATTTATGCTAATTATACCTTCTAAGGAAACTTCTAGAGGAAGATCCTTCTAGAAGTGAAATCTTCTATTAGGTCTTCTTACATTGAATTATTCTTCTTTATTTATTAGGCCTTATTATCTAATGCCAGAATTTATTAAATAGAAAGAATATCCTACTAACTAATGACCCATATTGGAGAGGGGTTAGGATTGGATCCTAACATTCCCTCCCCCTTCCCGAGCATCCTTGTCCTAAAGGTTGCAGGTGTAGAAACTGTTGAAGTATGGTCGCAAGTTCCTAGGTCGCCTCCTATGGTGTTTTGTCCTTCCAATTGATCCACACTTCCTTGATAGTGAAACCATCTAGCTTCCATTCACGGTTACTGAGAAATGATTTTGGTTGGAGCCACATGGAACCTTCGTCATCTAATTCTGGTAGGATGGTTTGGACTCTGCAATTTTGTCCCACTACTTTCTTCAGACAGGAAACATGGAACACCAGATGGATTTTGGAAGTAGCAGGAAGGGCCAATTTATAAGCCACAAAACCAATATTCTTGATGATCTGGTAGGGTCCATAAAAATTATGTTCCAATTTGTGATGTCCCTGATCTTTGAGAGATGTTTACATGTAAGGTTGGAGCCTGAGAAACACCTAATCACCTTCCTGAAAAATCCTTTCAGAATGATGCTTGTATGCCTATTGCTTCATGTAATTTTGGGCCATATGGAGGTTATCCTTCATAGCAGCTAGAGTGGCTATATGATATTGCATCATTGTATCAATGGATTGAATATTGGATGTGCCAGGAATATAGGTAATTATTTTTGGTGGCCTTTGACCATACACCGCTTCATATGGGGTCATTTTAGTGGCCGTATGATAGGAAGTATTGTACCACCATTCTTCCAAGCGAAGCCACTGCACCCACTGGTGTTGTTTGTCTAAATAAAAACAACACAAGTAGGTTTCCAAACATTTTGACTACTTCCATTTGGCCTTCATACTGGGGGTGATAAGTTGTGCTCATGTTCAATTGGGTGCCCTGCAATTTAAACAACTCTTGCCAAAATGTGTTGGTGAAATTTGGATCACAATTAGAGACAATAGAGGTTGGCATGCCATGTATCTTGAAAATATCATCAAGAAAAACTTGTTCTATGAGTTCCGATGTGAAAGGGTGAGGTAAGGGACAAAAATGAGCATACTTGGAGAGGCGATCAACCACCGCCATGATGAAAGACTTGTTCCGGGATTTAGGAAGGCCCACGATAAAATCCATGGAGATTTTTTTCCACAAAGAATATGGAATGGGTAATGGTTGTAGGATGCCTAGAGACTTGACCATTTCAACTTTATTGCATTTCCACATCTCATGTTCTATGAAAAATTGAAGTATATCCTTCTTCATGCCTGCCCAAAAAAAATAATGATGAGCATGAGCATATGTATTTTGGAAGCCCGAATGACATGCTATAACTGAGGAGTGGAACTCATTTAATATCTCAGGATTAAGTTTTGAGGAGGTTGAGAGAACTAGGCAATCCTTATATCGGAGAATATTATCCTTCCAAGTGTAGCCAGTGGGAGGATTAGGTTCCTCCTGAGATGCTGAATTAATTTGGAGGTAGTCTAGTGCATTAGCCACACTTGGAGAACTTATTCAATCCAATCAGGGACTAGTAAGGATAAAGAAAAGAGGGATCCATACTCCTCATGTTGTCTTGACAATGCATCTCTTACTATTTTATCTTTGCCATTTTTTTAGATGATTTCATAATCATAACCCAACATTTTTGTCAGCCACTTATTTTGTTTTGGGGATGATAGTTGTTGCTCCAAAAAATATTTTAGGTTATGGTGATTTATTTTAATATGAAAATGATGTCCAAAGAGATATGGTCACTAGGTGTGCACCACATGGAGAATGGCCATCATTTTTTTTCATACGTAGATTGGTCCATATTATGACCACTCAACGCTTGGCTAGTAAATTACAAGGGTCAACCAGGTTGGGTGAGCACTGCACCTATACCCGTTCCAAAAACATTTGATTCCACTGCAAAGGTTTTGTTGAAGTGAGGAGCTTCTAGGAAAAGGGTAGTGCACATGGTCCTCTTTAAATATGTGAAGGCTTGCTCAATAGTAGGTGTCCAATGAAATTCATTCTTCTTAAGGAGGTCATGCAAGGGCTTAACAATTTTTCCATAATGGTTGAAAATTTTCTTGTAATAGCTGGTGAGATCAAGACAAACCCTCAGGCACTTTGAGGTCATTGGGCAAGGACATTATTGCATAGCTTGTATATTTTTGGTGTCCACTTTTACCCCACCTCTGCTGATAATGTTTCCGAATTATTCCACTTCGTTGGCGCTAAATGAACATTTGGTATTTTTGACAAACAATTGGTTTTCGTACAACAACTGAAGGACTTTTTCCACATGAAGAAGATGAATATCCCAGGTGCAGTTATAAATGAGGATGTCGTTAAAGAAAACTAAAAAAAACTTATGAAGTTAAAGTTTCAATAGATTATTCATGAGACTTTGGAAGGTGGATGGAGCATTGCAAAGGCCAAAATGCATGACCAAGAATTCATAATGCCCCTCGTGATTTCTAAAAGAAGTATTTGGAATATATGCCTCCTTCATCCAGATTTGGTGATAACCAAAGTTAAGGTCTAATTTGGTGAATACACAGGCACCTTGTAGTGAAAATCATCAATGACGAGAATGGGAAATTTATCTTTGATGGTCATTTTATTCAGGGCACAAAAATGAGGGCACATGCACCAAGTACCTTCTTTATTTAAAACCATCACCACTGGTGAAGAATATGGGCTAGTACTAGGGCCAGTTACCCCCGCCTCTAGTAATACCTGTACCAGATTTTCTATTTCATTTTTCTCAAAAAAGGGATATCTGTAGGGACTTACATTTGGGGGTTGACTTCCTAGAAGGAGAGGGATGATATGATCATGCTCACCCCTGGAATGAGGTAAGCCTGTAGGAATCTCAAAGATCCTTGGGTACTTGTCCAAGATGAGTTACAGGCTAGGAGGAACTACCTGAGAGGCCTGTTCAGTGAACTGAATGGAATTAAATTGAGAAATCACACCATGGTGGACTTTATTCAAGAGTTTTTCCATCCTATGAGAGATGATGATTTCATGAGAGAATTCTTGGAAACCCATGAGAGTATATGTGTGATATTATTGGGTGAATCTCATATATAATTCTTGATAATCCATTATGATCGGCCCCAGAGTGCGAAGCCATTCCACGCCTAATACAATATCAAAACCACCCATGGAAATAGAGACCATGTGGGTTTTCAAATGGTAATCACCCATTTGGAGTTTGTCTTTCTTACATTGGCCCCAAAACTTCATAGTACCACCAATAGCGATGAGGATTTGAAAATTAGAAATAGGGTGGATAAAGCAATGGATCTCATTAGCGAGCCTGCGATGAATAAAAATATGGGTTCTACCACTATCAATCAACACCACAACGAGACTATGTTTAATGTAGCTCTTGATATTAAATGTCTGTGGGGTCAAAATAATAGAGAGTGCATGAAGCGAGATGACTGGGTCCATGGATCCCATCGGCGTGACAAGTGGATCTTTGACATGATCACTTTTGTAAGTCACCTCTTGTTATGAAACCTCATCTAATGGGATTTATTCATAGGAAGAGGAAGTTGAGGCATCAATCTGGAAGAAATTTTGTTCTCCACATTTATGCCCTGGTGCATAATTTTCATCACAATAGTAGAAAAGGTCTTGCTTGCGATGTTTCTCCATTTCGACGGGAAATACCTTTTGTACCTTGAAAGTTTGGGTCAGAGAAGGTGTATCCCCTGGGTGAGGATGGGTGGTAAATGGAGCCTTCAGGGATTGCACCTGGAATATGGTCTCTGCTTCCCTGGCTAATTGACATGTCTGCAACCATGTAGTAGGATGATGCATGTTCAACTGAATAATACTGTAGAGGTGGAATGCCAAAATTCTTAATAGGAAAAAATATGTGGTAATTTTGCAACCCCAATGTAGATGACAAGGTTGCACTGAAATACATCATGTCTTGTCTTTCTCTGTTTTGTTCCCAAGGGTTAGGGTTTGCAGGGAATCTAGAGTCAAGGGTTTTCCTTGTGCTATATCTCTCTTATATATGTGTGGGGTCCAACAATAGTGATCAGCCAAATATCTCACGGGACCAACTAAGGAGGCTAGAATGTACCCTTAGCCATACTACTCGACTACCTATGTACTAGAGAGTCACTTCCCGAGTGTTTTTCTCAATGAAAATATAGTAGTTAGGAGACCGATCGATTTATCTATGGAGGGATTCATGATTCCTACGTCGATCCGTATACAAGTGTTGTCTAATGTGATACCACTTGAAGGGGTACTAACATGGGTTACAAGGGTGTCAAATATATGTGCACTTAAGAACTACTTTTATTTCCTATGCATATGACTCCCTGAGCACGAGTTTATGCACTTAACGAAAAATCTTTGTAGCTTAAAGAAGTTAGAATACTTCTCCGACCTGAAAAAAATTATCCCACAAGTCTTTCAATGGAAAGTTCTCTGATACCACTTGCAATATTCTTGATACAATATATTATGTAGAACATAAAGTATCTAGCAAGAAATGACAAAATAATAAGGATATATGCATAAAAATATCATAAGAACACCATAATAACACCTGAATAATCACCAGGAAGAGAAACTGTATTATGATAGAAATGTTCACTTGCCTCTTCGAGGGGGAAACCTCCAACATAGCAGGGATCTATTAAAATAATCTCCAAGACAAAATATCCAATGCCTCCTACTCTTATTTATACTAATTCTACATTCTAAGGAAACTTCTATAGGAAGATATTTCTAGAAGTGGAAGCTTCTATTAGGTCTTCATACATTGAATTACTCTTCTTTATTTATTAGGCCTTATTAACTAATTGTTACAGGTGAATCCTCCTGCAGACAAGAAAATTCCCTCTTGGTATCTAGACTCCTAACGCCAAGAGAGAAAAGTGCTTAACATGGACACTGACATCCTTTTAGATCTAATCAAGCTAACATACGAAAGAGAAGAAAAAATATATGTACCTTATTAACGATGTTTTTCCTTGCAAAGTCCAGGCTGATCTTCGATCTTGAGCTTTTTGTTAGATCCTATGGAACAAAAAAAGATACAATGGACTTCCTACTCTACTGATATTAGCTCAAATATATATCCATCTACTGCAGACAAATTTATGTGGAATGAACATAAATTTGAAAGAAACATGCCAAGCATTGATTATTAATGAGAACAAGTAAAAGTACTTACAATCCTTTGATGAAGGTGCAACAGCTTCTTCTAGCTCTCCTTGTCCAACCCCTTTTCTCAAGTAATCTACACTTATTTATTTGATAACATCTCACTCATGAGATTATAAGTTTCTCATCTCCAATCTTTTCTGTCAATACCACTTATAGGATCATAAGTTTGGTATCAATCTCTAGTCTCTACTTCCCATTTCACCATGAGGAGGCCTCCTTATATAACCTTGGAGAGGCCCAACCACTTGAGAGATATTTGGGATAATTTGAGGATTTCTCTCCTTCAGTTGAGGATCTTCCCTAAGATCATGCCTTAACCTAAGATTTGAACCCAACTACCTTTAGATATTGAGGGGATTGTCCCTTGATTTCCTCCAAAAAACCAAAAATTCGCTCAGAAAGGGTAGAGCTCCCCCAAAAGTGTTCATAGAGCACTCAAACAGTCCCCCAAAGAGGCACAAAGAGTGATAGCACTCCCTGATAGTGGGTAGGGGAGTGTTGTTGATACTGAGAGGGGGGTTAATCAGTATCAAGTACAATTTAAAAACCTTTTCCAACTTATACTTAAACCATTCAATTATATCCAATGAGCAATGAACAATAGTATAAGAGTTACACCAATACACCACAATACACCATGCACAATATATATGGGAAATAATCAATAGTTTTTGTTCAAGGGAAGTAATGACTTCCAAAGGTAGCTACAGCTTCCAAATGTAAAGACAAGGATAAACCTCCAAGAGGAAGATACAATCCTCCAATATCAAGAGATATTTGAACTCTCTATTCTTGCCCCTTCCTTCCACCCACGAATATATGAGAGATAATAAAACTTTATTCAATTCTGGTCTATTCAGAAGACCCAACTTGTACAGCATGCCCCGCGCTC
>SNQJ01S0063674.1:18585-35701 GCA_010110895.2 Picea sitchensis | reverse complement strand
AGGATTTTGAAGGGTTTCCAGAAAACAAAGGTTGCCCCCCTGCCAACGGTGGATTAATGACCGAAGTATGACTGGCAAAGGGAGGTTTCCATCCAAGAGGAACATGAAAACGGGGTTGTCCCCCAGGAGGGGTAGGCCCACCATAGAATGGTGGTCCTCCAGGAGGGATAGGTTCGCTAGATGGTGGTTTCCCTCTAGTCTGTTGTATTTGGATGGAAAGGGTCTGTATTCTCTGGTGCAAAGATGTCCCAACAAGATCATGCGGAACATGTGCAGCTATAGAGTGAAAGTTTGTAAAAGTGGGGGTAGGGATCAAAGTTCCTTGGGAATGAGTAGAGGTGATGAGTCCATCATTAGGATGGACTTGTGATGACGTAACAATAGGGTTAATGACCTGATCGATGGGGTGATTCATAGTTTGACTGGATGGTCCCGTTTCAACAGGAGGGTCATGAGGAGGAAAGGGTTGTCGAATAGATTCAAAATTCTCATAGAGATTGCGTCCTGATGAAGTTCTCCATATAGAACGAGAGGGTGTGGGATTTGTATCTACTGTAGTGGTAGGACGAACAAGGGCCCTATACTCATCACCAAATATCTGTTCTGTGGATCCCATATATGTTTCGGTAAATGCTCTCTCAGGTAACTGTGGGACCTCTTTGTCTATAACGTTCCCAAGGGAGTCTAAACGAAGAAAAAGTGGTTCGAGAGGGGTTACCAACACAGATGTAGTGCGAGGAGTGGGATTATCAACTGTAACCAAAGAGCCTTCTTGGTTGTCTAACAGAGGAGTAACAACACTCTGAGCGTCTAATTGATTTTCTACCTCTCCACGATAGTTGTCTTATGGAGGGTTAGGAGGTAAGGGTTGGTATCTTTCTGGAGGAAGCCCTTGCATCCTACGCGATCGATGATAACCTTTATCGTCTATAGGCTCAATTTTGGAGAATAACAGTACATGCTGAAAATCTAGGGCCAACTAATGAAAATAAACAACATACGCTAATAAAATCTAGGAATCAAAATCAAGAAAACAAAACTTCTCTCGATGATCGTACTACTTGGTGATGAAATCCAACATTGCGTGATGAAGTCAATAAGGGGCTAGGATATGGTGGAACAGTTATAATGGCTACCTTCTTAACAGACTTTCACCTTGGTGCAAGCTTCCACGCAGTAATTGTGGATTTACCCTCCAAGGAGCCCGAGTGATTTTGACCAATGTCTGTTCCAGGTATAGTGAGACTTCCCTTCACCATTACCTTGTGTAAGTACCTAAATATTATGGCAACTAAGGACACCAACTCGCAGTCAACCCCTGGGCAGGTACAGTTGACAGTCCAATCCGAACATATGGGCAGGATAACAAGTCTGAAATCAACTCGAGAGGCTCCCACACATAATTGTAGGTATAGCCTCAAGTGACCCCCAATATACGATCCGACCAATACAAAGAATTGAACAATAGAGGGATAATCTCTGTAATTCTCTCGAATACGACCTCGTACGTAACTCCTGTGTGAGAGGGGGATCCCAGAAAGCCTATACGACAATTGAATTTTCTCTCTCTATCACAAGATGCTAATGATTGTTTGAGTTGTACTCATAGCCTAATCTAAAGTTCTAATCCTAGTCTAATGTTGGTGGAAGATCCTAAAAACAAAATGTTCTAGATAATTTTTAATTAGCGTTCATTTTGCAGTTGTTCTTTACTCAAAGGGTGTATGACAATGAAACTGATGGTATTATGATTCAATTCCCAAAAAATGCATGAGAAAATGATAAGCAGTCTTTTCTTTCGATGAATGCCTATTTAAGGGAAAGAGAGAGAGTTGTTTTCACCATCAAACACTAAGATTCAACATCCTCATAAAATTGCTTCTCAATCAAATCCAATGATATGCTAAACAATTTCAGAAATGCCTTCTAATATCCAAACCAATCACTAAAATATGTCCTTTTGCTTATATGTGAATGATAATCAGATGTAAAACTTCTAATGTCAATCAGACTTCAAGATTAAACAATTAGAAGAAAACCTCACACAAACAAAAATACACTCTCGTCGTGAATAAACAAGAAAGACAAAGATAACCAAATTTGCAAACAAGAACCAAAAACCTCAAAAAAAAGAGAAATGATAGAAAACTGACCTCAAATATCAAATGAAAAGTTCATAGACCTTTGGATTTCCTCACAAAAGCTTCCACTCAGTCAGATAAATGAGGAGAAAACAACAAGTTAACTCTAGGTCAGCAAAGACAAAGAGTGACTTCAAGGCAAGGAAATAAAATGTCAAATTTGCAAACAAAAAGAGGATCAATTCTTAGAAAACATGGTGTTGAAGGCCAATATCAAGATGAACTGAGGGTATGAAACTCTTAGCAAGTGCAAAAAAAAAAAACTGAACCCAGAAATTGAAAATCTAGAGGATTTTTCACAGAAAAGGGAGTAGCGCTATGGTGTAAGGGGCACAAGAGTGTTCCAACGATCTGTGTAAGACCATCAGGGAGTGTTAACACTCTGATAGCAAGGGAAGGGGAGCGCTCTGCTTCAAAAGTTCAGAAAAATGCCCAGAAACTCAAAAAATCAAGCAATCTCTATAAATTAGGGTGATCATGATGAAATAAGGAGGCAATAAAAAATATATAAGAATTAAAGAGACAGTATGGATAGGGTCAAATGAGTGGGAAAAAGGCCAAAACAATATCTCGGAATGGAAACAAAAATCAGAGCTCCTCCCTAGCAGAGTCACCAATTTTGGTTACAGGTGAATCCTCCTGTGGACAAGCGGATTCCCTCTTGGTCTCTAGACTCCTAAGGCCAAGACATAAAATTTCTTAACATGGACACTGACATACTTTTAGATCTAATCAATATAACATACAAAAGAGAAGAAGAAATATATGTACCTTATTAACGATGTTTGTCCTTGCAAAGTCCAGGCTGAGCTTTGATCCTGAGCTCCTTGTTAGATCCTGTGGAACAAACAAAGATACAATGGAATTCCTACTCTACTGATATTAGATCAAATATAGATCCATCTACTGCAGACAAATTCATGTGGAATGAACATAAATTTGAAAGAAACGGGCCAAGCATTGATTATTAATGAGAACAAGTAAAAGTACTTACAATCCTTTGATGAAGGTGCAACAACTTCTTCCAGTTCTCCTTGTCCAACCCCTTTGCTCAAGTAATATACACTGATTGCTTTGTTGACATATCACTCATGAGATCATAAGTTTCTCATCTCCAATCTTTTATGTCAATACCACTTATAGGATCATAAGTTTGGTATCAATCTCTAGTCTTTACTTCCCCTTTCACCATGAGGAGGCCTCCTTATATAACCTTGGAGAGGCCCAACCACTTGAGAGATATTTGGGATAAGTTGAGGATTCCTCTCCTTCATTTGAGGATCTTCCCTAAGATCATGACTTAACCCAAGATTCAAACCCAACTACCTTAATATATTGAGGGGATTGTCCCCTGATTTCTCCAACAAACCAAAAATTCACTCAGAAAGAGTAGAACTCCCCCAAAGGGGTGCAATGAGCGGTCAAACACTCCCCCAAAGAGGCCCAGGGAGTGATAGCACTCCCTCACAGTGGGTAGGGGAGCGCTCCTCTCCAAAATCCATATTTGAGTGGTTTTTCCAATGGAGAAAGGCTTGTACTTCTTGTCAATTGTTTTCTCTTCTTCAAAACTAGTCTTTGAGGTGTCTTAAGTGTCCTTATGATGTCGTTAGAGGCATGACATAGGAAAGTTGGCAGTATGATGTTTGTGACACTTGTAACACTTGTGGTTAAGATGTGACACTTGCGGACAAGATGTGACACTTACAACACTTGTAATGATGACACTTACGACACTATCGAAGTGAGTAATTTTGATGTGTAACACTAATGTCAGCCTTTATTTAATAGAAAACATATCCTACTAACTGTTATATTTTCCTTAGTTACAGAGAATTAGGTTACTTGTGTTATTTAACTTTATTATCATTAAAATACATATATCATGTATTGAGCAGTAGCAGCATAAACAAGAGACAAAAAGAACACAAGAGAATTATCCTGGGAAAAATAAAACACCCTTTCTTAAATAGATTTCGTTCACAAAGAAATTCTAATCAGATAAACCCTATCACAAGTGCTAGCTCAACCATAAATACCACCCCAGTTTCAAAAACACTACCATACAAAGTTAACGCACCTCCTGAAGGAGTAGCGCACAAGAGAGAGATACCAAAAGACCGAACAAGAATAAATTGTGAAGCTACAGCTACTGCGCCACCTCCTCCAAACTTGCGCCTTTCTTCTGTGTAGTTGGGGGAGTGTGAGTGAGTAAAACAAAGAACCAAGAAGTCCTCTATTTATAATATTTTTAGCCACTAGACTAGGCCGAATTCTTCTCTGTATATGTGTCTTTTCATTATTACTTTATTCTTTTGGGTCAAATTCTCTTCTAGGGTATTTCAATATCTATTCAATGGATACCTTGCTTCAAAAATATTCTCTGCATATAAGAAAGGTCATATAGGAGGGACATATCCTCCCATAGCTACAAAAACATCAACACTCCCTTTTATCTAGGGAGGTATATTTCACGATATCTTCATTTGGTATACCACTGACTACTCTGCAATCTGCTAGCAGGAACACAACTGCTACAATGCCTTTGGTAGCTCGAATCATCAGGCATAGTCTCTACGATCAAGCGGTAGCACACACAACTACATCAAGCGATATGATAATCTCTATGAAAATTATATAGTAGCACAAAACTACTATAATGTCATATAATAGATCAAAATTGCTGCCAAGTAGTACACAACTACTGTCTAGTAACACACTATCACTTCTAGTGGAACACATCCACTGTAGTAGCACACAACTATTGTCTGAATTCACACAACTTTCACTAGTGGAACACATCCAATGAAGTAGCACACAACTACTATTCGAAGTCACACAACCTCCGTCAGTGGAACACATCCACCAAAGTAGCATAAATCTACTGTTTGGAGTCACACAGCCTCCACCAGTGGAACACATCCATCGAAGTAGAACAAAACTATTGTCTGAAGTTGCATAGCCTCCACCAGTGGAAAACATCCACCAAAGTAGCAAACAAATATTGTTTGGAGTCACACAACCTCTACCAGTGGAACACATCCATCGAAGTACTACTGTTTGGAGTCACATAACTTTCTCCAAAGTCTTACGACTATGTGTGTGATGTTTCTTCTCTCAGCAGGTCCAACAGTGCATTACCCCCTCGATCACCTAAAGTGACTAATCCAGTGAACCCTTGGCCAAAGGGGTTAATCAACATGAGAATAAACAACACACCTCCATCTCAACGAGGGTGGACATTTGGCAACACTCCAAGCTTGTCCCTGAAGTACTCATACTTCAATCTTGACAAGGACTAGGTGAGAATGTCTGATATCTTCTCATCCATGGATATGTACTGGAGATCCACAACTCTTCTCTCCACCATGTCCCACATGTAATGATATTTGATCTTTATATTTTTAGACCTGTCATGGAATACAGGGTTCTCGATAAGCTTCACGCAACTTTGATTGTCACAATGTATCAAAGTTGGCTCCAATTCTAAATCAAATATCCTGGCTAGAACCTTTCAGATCCACACTTCTTCATGACTTTCCATGCTTGTTGTGATATACTATTCTTATGAAGTACTGAGTTCCACTGATATCTACTTCCTACTCAACTATGAGATCATGCCTTATCCCATACTGAAGCAACATCCAAAAGTACTCTTCTGATCCACTACACTCCCTACCCATTCAGAGTTTGTATATCCCTACATCTTCAGATCTCCACCTGAGACATATCTCAATCCATATCCAACCATACCATGAAGGTACCTCAACATATTCTTTGTTTCCATCTAATGTACCTTTTTAGGTTCAACTATGTGTTTATTCAAGGTATTCACTGCAAAGCATATGTCTGTCCTGGTGTTTACCAGGTATATCAAGGATCCAATAAACTGTATGTACATTGTGGGATTCACCAAATCTAAATATTTGTCACTCAATAGATTAATATTTATCATCTTGGGTGTGGTCATGGACTTGCATTCCATCATCCCGAATCTCTGTAGAATCTCAACCGTATATTTTCCTTGTCTAAGGAAAATCTCATTTGGTCTCTCCACACTTCCAATACCAAGAAGTAATGCATCAAATCTAGATCCTTCATCTTGAACTATGAAATTACCTCCCTCTTGCACCCAACTATGAGCTTATCATCTCCTTTTAGAAATATTTCATCCAGATGTAGGATCAATGGGCAACCATCCCCAAGCTCATCAAATAGTTGTCTGATCTAGTATGGCATGTCTTGGGTTCCTGCATAAGTGTGTACAAAGATTCCTTTAATCTGCATACATGAGACTCCTTCTCATGTATCTTTGTGGATTCTTTATGTACACTGATTCTGGAGACTGTATAAAGTGTCTCTTCATAATATTCTTTCTCTTACTAGGAGAATCTTCTAGCCACAAATCTCGCTTCACGCTTCCGTCTCCAGCATGCTTGATCTTATAGATCAACTTGGAAGTCAGTGTTGAATTCCCTTATTTTCTTGAATCCACCTCCCAAACATCATTCTTCATGATGGACTGATACTCCTCCATCATGGCATCCTTCCATTCCCGTTTCTCAACAACTTCTTCAAATGTGGAAGGATATAAATCAATGCTAGATAACATGTGTGGTTTATGGAATTGAGGCAAGTTTATATCCCATTATTTTTTACTGGTTGTCACTGTAGCAAGATATACCAGTGACAAGGGAATCCTCCCATGCGATTTTACATATTGTAGAAGCCTCTGAAGCTATAATCTATCCTCCTCAAATTTTAGAAGACACCTCTCTCTTCTTCTGAATCAATTGAATCTCTCTGATATCAGGTTTGTTCTGAGTCTGAATGATCCCTCTGAAACTTGACTCCATATGAGTCTATATGATCTTCAGAGCCACCTTCTTTAGCTGCATATGTTGAATGCTTCTGCAGTCTGATCTCCTATGGACTGTACTAGGAGGTTTCTCCTCCCTACTGGATCCTAAGGGTTGACTCCCTCTTAAATCTATCTCCTTCTGAGCTAGTACTTGGTGGGGCCACCTACCTCACCATTGGTGGAGTCATATTCTTCTCTTCATAGTATGGCTTATCAATGTCATGTATATGTATATCCTTTACATTATGTAAGGTATCACAATAACATGCTTGTTTACTGTATCGTTTCTAGGTAGGCCCTTCTAGAACTACTGACTCTTCCTGATGATACAAAGAGTGGTCAAAATAACTGTACAATCATCTTTGGAGCCTTCTACTCCTCACAGTCAATCTCCATAAGATATGATATTATTCGTCTTCTACTTCACATTAGTGTGTACGTTCGTGTACACAGTTCTATGTCTCGGCTAGAGACTGTCTAAATAGTTTCCTTTTGCAACTGTCATCATATCTCCTTCTCAAAGATATCACCTATGACCTTCCCGGAACAAGAGACAAGAACAACATTTCCATTGTAACCTCCATGGAATGGTTAGTAATCAAGAACATCTCCTAGAGGAGATCAATTTCATCTTGCAGACAAGCATATCATTAACAATGATAATTTTCTTAATGATAATGATACTGATAGTATTCAGGTGTACCTAAACATTTGATAGAAATAACAAATAATAAAGCTGTAAAGAATTCTATCATAAGTACAATACTTTATTAAGAAACAAAAATATCAAATATCAAACCTAATATGCAAACCCAAAGTCTGGTGTTGTTTTCCTACTTGAGTTTTCTTCTATTGTTCATATGGAAACACCTTTCTCTAAAATAAAAATTATTCATCCTTTGATTCCTTTGAGTGCTCTTCGACATATGTTGCATGTGCATGGTGTTTCTTCTTCTCCTTTTCATTTCTATATGGACATTGAAAGGCATAATGTTCCAACTTATGGAAACTATAGCATCTCATCTTTGACAAATCCTTCTTATGAGGAGGTAGACTTCTTCGGGTTGCCTTCTTCCCTTTTCTTTCTCTTCTTCACTTGGGAAACAAGTGCTTGATTTTCATCCTCATTAGTATTTTGTGTCTATGATATCATCCTAGATTTCTCTTGAGTGCAATCTAACCATAACATGTCAAACTTGGGAAATCTCCTTCTTGTGCAAATTCCTTAGAAAAATGGGTCCCATGAGGGAGGGTATCCATTGTGTGTGGTGGTCACAAGTTCAACCTCTTCTACTGGATCTCCAATAGTTGTTAACTAATCCTTGAGCTGTGAGATCTTCATAAAATAGTTGACCAATGTTTTTGACTTATCCATTGTCACATTTCTGAGTTGATGCCTCAAAGTAAGCTTTCGACTGGTATTCTTACTTTCATAAAGTCCGGTTAGGGCATCAAACATCTCCTTCAATATCTTCAGTTTTGATACATTAGGTATAAGGCGATCCTTGATTGAATTTGTCAAGATCCTCTTGGACTTGATCTCATTCTTCTTGAACTTCACTTTTTCTTCTTCATCTTTAGGTTTTGGAAGATATTTCATTACATGATATAATATATCATTATCTTCTATAATGAGGATAACTCTTTTCTTCCAGGATCTGAAGTTATCTTCTCCATCCAATCTATCTTATACTCTCATACTGATAAACATTTTTCGTTGGTAGAAACACTAGTCCCTGAAAACTCAATTCTTCAAACTTCACCAAACTATATGTTTAGGGTTTTAGGGGTGTGCTAGAGTAGGGTGCATTGCTCTGTACAAGAATTATCCCCAAAGTCCTTGGGAAAGAACTCAATTAGCTTGACAAGGTATTGCAGCTGCAAGGTGTTGCAAGGTGTCTTTGTACCAATCTTCCTTCGAGTGGTTAAATTGTTTTGAAGGTAACCAACTCTGATACCATGTTAGATTCTCCTTAGTTACATAGAATTAGGTTACTTTTTTTCTTTTAATTTATTATCATTAACATATATATATCATGTACTGAGCAGTGACAACATAAACAAGAGACAAAAAGAAGACAAGATATTTATCTTGGGATAACCCCAAATGAGGGAAAAACCCAAGAACCTTTCTTAGATAGATTCTATTCACAAAGAAAGTCCAATCAGATAAACCCTAGCACAAGTTCTAGCTCAACCAGAAATACCACCCAAGTTGTAGCAAAAACACCAAACAAAGGTAGCACACCTCCTCAAGGAGTAGCACACAAGAGAGGGATACCAAAATACTAAACAAGAATAAACTATGTAACTACAACTACTACGCCACCTCCTCCAAACTTATGCCTTTATTATGTGTATCTGGGAGAGTGTGAGTGAGCAAAAAAATGAACTAAGATGTCCTCTATTTATAGTCTTTCTGACCACTAGACTAGGTCAACTTCTTTGGACATGTGTCTTTTCATTATTACTTTATTCTTCTGGGATGACTTCTCTTCTAGGGTATTTCAATATCTTTTCAATGCATCTCTTGCTTCCATAATCTTCTCCACATCTAAGAAATGTCATATAGGAGGGAAATATCCTCCTGAAGCTATCAAAACATCAACACTAACTAATGACCCATGGAGAGGGGTTAGGATTGGATTTTAACATTCTTGTCCTCTACTTGTTGTTCATGCACCCAAAACTAATTGTGTAAAAATGCTGTAGTTACCCGTACAAATTTCCTCTCATTTGACTTACTTTCTTGACTCACACACTTCCCCAATCTGATTGTACTCAACCCCTCAAACTCCCAATAACTATGGGATGTGACCACTCACATCCACCCTCTTACATGTATTCAATGATTGGCTTTGGGAACATTCAATCATAAATTAAAAGGTTCATATACCAATAGCGATTTTAGGAAAGTGGGTTGAATTAACATACATGGGTAATTACCACGTGGACCCCTCTAAGACATTCTGCTAGACCCTCCCTTCTCTTGTGGATTAATTCCTCCCCCATCTCTGTCCATGTCCCCTTAGTAGATGGCATCACATTTTATTATTAACGTTCATAAATACAATTCACATATTACATCTCTTGGTCATAGCCACATATTATATCTACATCAAGCATTAATTAAAATTGGGATTATAGTGGGGATGTTACACTAAAAGGTATGTTTTAAAAAAGAAGTGCCAATTTGCTAGGATTGTGACTTGCTTGTTTACTTTGTTTTAGGGCCGCTTTGAATTCGAATATTAAACTCTTATCCATATGATTTTATGATAAATTTTGTTTCAATATTTTACCGAATTCATAGCAATGGACTGACCATGGTTCTTGGTGCGATGCATATGTGTTATTAGAAAATATTAGAAATTGTTGCTACCATCATTAGTACAAAAAGGTTTCTTGATGGACAATGAACCAAAGTTCACTAATTCTTTATTAATGGTTTTAAATGGAAACAACTTGTCATTAATATCTGGATATCTTGAGTTAAAAATGTTCTGATTAGTCTTAATCACAATAATTATTGGTAATTAAACCCATGGCTTTGTAATCAATTTTTTTTTTGAGTTTTTAAATAATATTTATATATAACAATTTTATGCAAAAGTTAATTATATACATCAACCAATATATATAGTTAAAAAGTTAAAAGTTGTTTTTTAATTTTTAAAATATTTAATTTAATATTTAAATTTTATAAAATTTTATATATTTTTAAAGAATTTACAAATTAATTAAAATCAAATTAAAATATAACTTGCCTATCAACAAAGAAAAACCATTTTGTTATGTTATAATTATAATTAATAAGAACATTGTTAATTTCATATTAGAATATAACTTGCCTATCAACATAGGAAAAACATTTTATTATGTTATAATTATAATTAAGAAGAACATTGTAAATAATTTTATGTTTTTTTTTTTTATATATATATGAAACATTTTGCTAAGTTATAATTATAATTAAGAAAAACCTAAAATAATTTTATGATTTTTTTTATTTTTTTTTATAAAACATTTTGTTATGTCTTAATTATAATTAAGAAGAACTTTGTAAATAATTTTATGAAATTTTTTTTATATAAAAAAAAATTATTAAGAGAAAATATCACTTCAAAGGTTCATAATATGCCATTTCACATGTTATCTGCTATTTTCTATCCATTATAAAAGGACGTTGATTACAAAAGTTTCATAATCCAAAACTTACACAAGAAGGGAACCTTTAGTCATAATCCATTGCCATGAGTGCAAAAGAAAATGGTAACTCATCAACTCACGGTCCGATTTGTTTTTTAATGATAAGTCATAACTTTTGTTTTTAACATGAGCCATAACTTCCCATCGAAAGCCATCCACCGACACATTGACATAATGGTCAAGGGGATAAAAACCAAAAGGGGTATAATAATTGAATTATATAATCTCATATAACTGGTCTAACACTCCCACTCATGTTTCAGGTATCAATTTGTAAAGTTTAGCATGAATTTTTTTGAAATGCCTAGCTTTAGAAGTTATTAGAAAAAACAATTTGAATTAGTGAAATTCATAATAGCAACATATCTACACGTACTCTCTATTGTCACGAGTCAAATGAAATTTGTGACTTATTAATGTGAAGTCCATTTTATTTTTTTATGTTTAGATGACGAGTTGTAATTTATTGTTCAGATCCATTCACATATACAGGAAAGAGACAACATCTCTAAGAGAATTTCATTGTCTTTTTAACAGTTAATGTGCTTTTTTATTTTTATTTGTATGTTTAATGTGTTTTTATTTATTTATTTTTATGTTTTAATGGCAAGTTGTATTTTATTGTTCAGATCCATTCATATATACATGAAAGAGACTAGTGCTTAGGAAAAAAATTGAAAGGATTAATATAATTGTGTTCCATCAAATCCTTCACTTGTAATCAAATCCTTCACTTGTAATTGGGAAATTTCAAGGTCAAAACTCTATTCACCAATTTTTTAGGAAACAATTTGCAAAGTTAACCCTTAAATGTAAATTTAAAATGTTTCTTATTAGAAAAAAACACAAACTCTAAAAGTCACTACAAAAAAATTGTGTCATTAACTTATGGGAGAATGGTTCCCTTTGTACTACTCCATTGTCAATGTCTTAGTTTTCCTTTAATCACGAGTTCAAACTTGTAGTTTAGACTCATTTAGGGATATAAAGCAGAGTTGTCTATAGAGTAGAAAAATAAAATGAAAATTTGTTTAATAATTTCTAGAGGTGTGTTTTGGAATCTTGAGGTCCAAACACTATCTAGTGATATCTAGGGTAGATATTGGTAAAGTTAACTAGTAAATGATATTTTTTTTGAAAATCCTAACATTGAGAAAAACGATAGCTTCAAAAGGAAAAAAAATAACACTTCTTGATTAATAAAATGCATAGAATGAGAGGTCCCTTACTCCTACTTCATTGACACTCCATTGTTAAGAGTTCGATAGAATTGACTCATTAATTCAAGATCCAATTTTCCTTTTATTACATGTTTCAACTCTTGATTCGAAGTCATTTATAGGCATTTGAAGTCATTCATAAGCACATGTCATAGTGGTATTAAAGGTAGAAAAATAAAGTAGAGTAAATTAGAATTGTGATTTGTATGTATATATTTGCAATCAGAAGGTCAACATGCTATCCTCTAATGTATAGAATAACTTTTTTGTTTTTTGTAAAGTTTATCGACAAATACAACTTAGGGAAACACCTTAGTTCTAGATATTATTAAGGAAAAAACACATTTGACAATGAAAGTCATAGAAAAATTGCCCTTAGTCCTCCTCCATTATGAGGATTTCAATAAAATTACGTGATCAAGTATCTAACACTAAATTTTCTTTTTATCCCAACTTTCAACTCAAACATAGAAGCCATTCAAAGAAATAGATCTCATGGTCAAAGGGCAAATAAATCAGAATAACAACATATGATTTTCAAAGTTGTCTCACAATAAGAAGTTTTTCAATGCTTGTTATTAGTGAAAAACTTATATGTAGACGTTTTTATGGAAAAAACATGTTGAGAAGTGAAACTGGTAAGGGTTTCTTTTCCTTTTGTTGCCTTGTGTAACTAACAATATAAAACAATTTCTTCTTATTTCTCAATTTTCTAGATAAAGTAATTTTCTTTTTTTCCAATTTTGGAGATGAAAAATTTGGATGGTACCTTGTCAACCCCTTACATAAGTTATAGTCTAAATGCTTTATGATTTTACTGTTTTGCAATATTATTTATTGCAAAACATTATGATATTTATAGATTTAAGTGATTAAATCTATATAATCCAAATACCGAGAGATTTTGAAGAAACTAAATCTATTTATAAATTCAGTATTCAATTTAAAAAAAATAAAAAAATACAAACTTCATAAAATTACATGAAAATACAAACTTCAAAGTATATATTTGGAGTTTTATATAATGAAAAATCCTTTGGAAAGTGAGCTTTCTACGGATAAATGTACGGTAGGTTCATTCTGCCATTAATGACAATGCAGCAACGATACATACTAATGCCGCGATAAATTGTAACAAAGCCAGGCAAACGGATCAATAAATCTCTAACCCAACCTGCATTGCTCGGTGTTGTGTGGCACAGTAATGCCCAATATCATCTATAAAAATGTCTCCAGCATTTGAGTTTGGATTTGCAGAGATCTGTGCCCAGTGTGTTCCTCGTCACAATGAACATAGCAATTACGACGATTGCATCAAGAGCTGCGTATTGCAGCTGAGTACGGCTCAACGGACGTTGTCCCCAGTCACTCATCTGTAATGATTTGTCTATACGCCCATTCAATAACTTTTCAGTGAGGTATGAAAGGCCCCCATGAAAGGTTCCGTAAAACCTTTGAAGATCTAAAGTAGATTCACAGAAGCTAAAAAATGCACAGGAACGGTGAAGCTGCTTCATATCATTGCTCAAAAAAAAACCTAATTTCCAAATCTTACTAGAATGAAACAAAGGTTGAAGGCAGTCTCCCAATGCTTCCCGATCTGTCCGAGATAGCTTTATCATGTCAAATATGAAGATTTTTTCCTCCGTGGCAATCTGTAAAATTGAAACTTTTTTTGACCACTTGCGTGTCAAATCATCTGGTATCCACTCGCTATCTATTCCAACCACCTCAACCTCAGCAAAATGCCTTTTAGCCTCTGCGAGTCCATCTTTTGTGTCAACCCAGATAACGTTTTCTTCCGAAACAAACTCTTGCAATTCTAAATTACGAATCTCATGAAAATGGACAAACGTTCCCAGGACTGATTTATGACAAAAAAGTGTGGCACAACAGCGTGTGCATATCCCAGCTGCTTTTTCTGCATTTCCCATTTCAAGTGCCAGAATAACCAGGAAATCAACAAGCTCAGGGCTTATGTCAGCTACAGTCTCTGCAACGTGCCACCATCCTTTCCCAACAAGCTTCCTCAATGAGCTTTTTCTCTCCTCTAGAACGTCACCATCTCGAGCTCGAAGTGCCTCCAGTTTTGTAAGAAATACCTGCAGTTTTTTGTTTAATATCTCAGAGTTCTGAGAATGCAAATCCCCAGTATATTCCGCTTTCTGTAAGTCGTTCTTTTCAATTTTGAAAACCGTCAGCAGCTTGACAAGGATGCCTTCATTGATACGATGGACATCACTGATATGGACGGTTTCCCTGAACAATTTAGCTGCTAATTTCCTTGCTTTTGAATCGTCAGCAAAAGTCCTGCTTAACTCATCCAAAGAACTTACAACTGATCCCAGGAAGTGCCACAGGACTCCACAACAACGAGCTTCATATAAAAAATACAAGACATGAAGGCATTCCATAAGAAAAGTAAATGGCCCTGGTGGTGGAGCACTTGGTAAAGCTTCTATTATTAACGGACGAAGTCCCTCGAAGTTTCTGCTTTCTCCGCTTATTGAATATTTTATCAGATTACAGATGAAAAATAGAGGCCTCGTCCGAGACAGATCTGAGAAAGGATGTAATACAATGGATTTCTGCGTCGTCATGGTTTTCAATCAGGTGCTATCTTTTCTAATATCTTCTTTGCCCACAATGTTATCTTGTCACAGGAACCCACAAGATGCCCTAATTGTTGACTATGCCAAGCCAAATAACCAGAGATGCCCTAATTGTTGACTATGCCAAGCCAAAGAACCAGAGAGACAAAGAACAAGAAAACCAGAGAGACAAAGAACAAGAAAATACACACTCAGAATGTAAGTAGATAAGTGCAATATGATTTAAATAAATAAGCAAAAGAAAAAATCTTTGGTCACACTTTGAATGACGTTTCAAAACAACACGCTCCATGTTATTGTTATACAAAAGATGGGCATAAGAAACATTAAAAATCAAATTAAATAGAGATTTGAGTATATGAAACATTAAAAATCAAATTAAATAGAGATTTGAGTATATAAAACATTAAAAATTAAATTAAATCTAAATTACTAATGTTATTGTTATACAAAAGTTGGGCATAAGAAACATTTAAAATCAAATTAAATAGAAATTTGAGTATATGAAACGTTAAAAATCAAATTAAATAGAGATTAGAGTATATAAAACATTAAAAATTAAATTAAATATAAATTACTTTAAATAAGTATAGGTTGACATTATATTTTCTATTTTATATAAAAAAATCAAAACAACAAACAAATATCAACTCCTTTGAGAAAATATGCATGTTAGTTTAGTTTCTAACAAGTATCTAACTYAAAGCAAAACTAATTYTACCTTGAGTCATAAGTCTAACACCCATTACAGATATGTATTTAAATGGATTATGTGTAGTTGGTTGTCACGATGTTAAAGTTTTTAAYAACGTATTTAACTCATAAGTAAGTGTTTTGAATGATATAACTAACTTCATCAACAAATTACTTATATTTTATAAATTACTTATATTTTATAAATGACTTACTAGTTTMATACTTATTAAATATTTTTATTTTATGAATGATTTATCAGTTTAATGTTTATTAAATAGGTGGTAATACTTATTAAATAGGTGTAATCAGGATATTTTACTTATTAAATATTTTTATTTTATAAATGACTTATCAGTTTAATTTACTTATTAAATATTTTTATTTTATAAATGATTTATCAGTTTAATGCTTATTAAATAGGTGATAATTCTTATTAAATAGGTGGTAATATTTATTAAATAGGTGCACTCACATGTAAATTACTAAAAAAATAAAATTATTTTCACATTTTAAAACAAATGGGCTTTCACCATTTCTTTTTTTAGAAATATTATTAATTAAGAAATGTGTAATTAGATTTATTGGATTTCTTTTTTTAGAAGTATTATTAATTAAGAAATGTGTAATTAGAATTATTGGAAAAGRTCTTGAACTCCTTCTACCTTAGGATTTAAAACTACATAGTTCTTCATTGACTAAAGAGGATAAGCATACTAAGCCTAGTAGTAGGAAATATCATACCAATGTAAGAGAAATCCACTTAGCATCTCTTAATAATTTTTGTTTCGCCATTAATATGCATTAATATGTATAGTTTGAGATCATGTTGAGTTAAGTAGGGTGGAAAATGTTATATTCAAAATTAATTATTGTATTTGGATTCTTAGTTGTTAATAATATATGTGGACATGTTACCATGTCAACTAATTTGATATTAGTGAATTCGAAGGGGTGGTTTGTAGATCTACACGAGAAAGAAAATGCTAGGCATGACCCAATGCTAGGTCCTCGTACCCCTAGGAGAATGCTTAGCCCCCCTGCTTAGCATCCCCCATTGTAGAAGGCATCAACCAAACATAGTTGTCGTTATCAGCTTTGGCTCGAAGCTTGGTCTAGCATGAAAACTTTGTGGAATTATATCGATGGGATGAATCTTCAGGTGATGTTTAGAGAAGGGTTGGAATTTCAAGCCCTGTAGTGGAGTGCAGTTGGGAGAGAGCACATGGACAAATTAGGGATTCAAGTGACCCTCATAGATTCTCAAATTGTGGGAGGATTTATTATGGGCTAATGAAGGACAATAGACAAGAGAGTTTCATGAAGGAGGTTGGTATCTTGACCATCTCTCTCTCTCTCTCTCTCTCTCTCTCTCTCTCTCTC